>JBBPQV010001211.1:0-11674 GCA_038092675.1 Boletus rufocinnamomeus | reverse complement strand
AGCGATATGCTGGCATGAGGATGAATCAAGTTGCCGGGCGAGATAAGCTTGACGAGACTGTGTTTGACTAAGATATCATAGGGCGTCATGCGCAAAATCGAGGCTTCTGACCGATCTTTGAAAAAGCAATCCAAGTTCCAGCGAGGGGCAGCGCATCGACGTATGCAACCGACTACGTTTCCGACATATCTGCGAGCCACAGGTCGTCCTTGTCCGGATCGTGCTGCCAGCGACCGAGTCCAACGAACTCGCCGGTGGTGGTGTATTGAATGCCCTCGGCCAGCGTTTTGACGCTGGTGTACCAGCCCATCGTTTTCCCGCACACGCAAGAATTCACATTTAAGCAACCAATATCTCGCGTTGCTGACTGTCGGATGCATATTTGGTTACGAGATTGGGGGACGGGATGGTGTTCTGGACTCACGAGTTTGTGAGAGCGGACAGCGTGTAGCACCTCTACCTTCGTCCCCGCCTCACCCTCATCCCCTCTCACTGCATCCCTCTCTCCATAAAAGCCACATCCTTCACGTCCTCTGCGAGCGCCCTCACGCTCACCCATCTCTCCATTGCTCTGGCGAGATAACCATGGTGCAGCGAGTCGGTGATGTTGTGGGGTTTACTGGGTGTTGGGATAGGAAGGGTAGATGTGGTAGTGGTCGTGGGTGAGATGAGATGGGTGTGGTGCCAATGGTCGAGTGGATCACGGGATGCAAGTCGGTGATGGTGGGGACAAATGGTGATTATGTAACTAACGTGTCCAGACGATTTCAAAGGTCCTTGAACTTGCCAAGGGGTCGTTCACACGTTCATGCCATCGCGCAATCAAACTATTATGGAAAGCCGGACAATCGTGCGTTCTCAATGCTTCGACTTCGACCGCGTTGTTACTTTGTTTGGTAAAGAGTCGCCGGTGGACCTCAGACACTCTATACCAGGGGCTGTAGATAAAATTCCGACCAAGTATGGTATATGTATTCCATAGTTCTGCAACTCGAATTCCGTCTTATAATATGGGGCATCATAGATTTCAAGAAAATCAAAACATAACTGGGCGGTGCCACCGCCACTGCCGCTGCCAGCGTGATGACGTGCACATCAACTCCAAGAAACTATGTCAAGAAAGAACTAGTCCGCCCAAATTACATTGCAGTTCTGAACTGCTTCAGCCAAAATCCCCACCACTTGCAGTACTTGTTGCAGATGTGCTGATTCTCGAACTGTTCCACCCCTATCTCTAAATTACCCTCACTGAACAGGTTCTTGCCTTCTCCAACATCGCTAGAAAGATGAGTTGTAAGCGCTTCATCACTCGTGTGGCCGCCCAACGTACTGCTGGACAATCTAGACCTACAGATGAGTAAGAATTTGTGGATCCATCAACAATGTGGCACTGCCTATCCAAAGTTGTTAGCTTGTGATAATTGTAAGTAATGAGGAGAGGACGGTCAAGCTTACCTTGGTAATCAGATATGTACGCTTGGCCACCTGTCTTCATGTATTGCACATGTTGTGTAAATGCCAAAAACTGTGCAATTCCATACCCACTCTCACCAGGATCAGGGAGAGGATTGGGATCACTATTATGGATGAATTTCGTAAACTCATCCACAAGGCAATCGATGGCCTCTTCCACAAGGTATGCGGTGCTGACAGTGCCAGCTCTGGGTTGCCTTGCGCCCTTGGGGGTATTCAGCCGCTCCAAGTATGCAAGCATGAGGCTGGCCTCAACAAAGTGCAGGCGAGGGATATCAAATGGGGGGCTTGTCCCGGAATCAGCAATAGAATGATCGACAAAATCATACGTCAATTTTAGTAATGCCTTGGCCCAATACAAGACATTTGTTTCATGAAAGACCTTTTCTAGCTCCTTGGAGATGTTGTAGTGGGCATATGGTGGTTTGGGGATTGCAAAACCGGTTGTATTGACATACAGGTGCTTCAGTATGACATCGTGGTTAAGCTGAGATCCAATGCCAGACAGTGCGAGGGGGGAAAGTGTGAGTTTTGCAATTTGTGCGGTTTTGAATGCGCCAACCCCAATTACCGCCCATAAAGACAGGTCGAGTCTCACATTCCCGGAGTAGACTGTGGCAGTCTTGATGTCAAAAGCTGCATTTCCAGGCTTGCTGATCAATTCTGTAATGGGGCGGGTGGGAATCGGATAGAAGTCTATGGGCTTTATTTTCTGTTTCAAAACTAAACCAATGTTAGCTCTGATGATGTCACCTGATGAGGCTGCTAAGTCTTACCACTTGTTACATCAAGGTCAGTCGCTCCTCCAGTCTTCAGGGCTTCTTTGAGGTTTGCACGGTCAGGGGAGCAAGAGTCTACTGGAGCTGCCACATGCTTCTTAGGAGGCAGTGATAGGGTGGTGATACTTGAGAGGCTACTTGTCTGGCGGTGGTGGCCGGCGTGCTTGGTGGACATGGCACCCAATGTCTGTAGAAGCCTACTGGTCAGTATCAATGAACACAGAGAAAATGTGAATGGACGTGCAACTGTCTGACTGGCTGGGAGACATTTCGGAATATCATCAGAAATTGAGCGATCAAAGATGTTGCTGGAAGACGAGGCAGAAGAGTTCATACTTCCAGAGTACACTTTTGTGTGGGATAGAGGTGGCAGTGGACTGGAGCTAGACAATGTGGTAGCGAATGTGTTTGGGCTGGCGACAGGGAGGGAGAGTGATGATGTCATCGGTGTAGGTTCAGTGTCATGTTTGGCTTTCTCCCGACATTCTTCAAACTCCTCCCATTGTCATTGGGGCATGACTACAAAGAGGCAAAACTGGGCGCTCTTGAATGCAGGTGGCTTCGAAGTCTTGCGATTGCTGCCACCACTTGGGAAACACTCAGCATAAAAGTGGGGATCATTGTTGGACTGTTTTGCAAGGTCAATCCATTTCATGTCGTGAACCACGAACTCATCCTGGCACCATGCAAATGACAGGTAATACAATTGGATACCGGGCGCGATCATAGAGAGGGCTATTTTCGCAATATCTGGTCCAGAGCTGAGGGCATCAATGCCTTTCAAGCCCTCACAGATACTCTACAAGACTGGGTTAGTAATAAACACTTCTTTTTATAGCAACCATTACTCATGCCAATGATGTGTCCGCATGTGCGGCTGGCCTTATTGCCATCCTCGTAAACCACAGTAATCTCGAGTGAGATTGTCTCTGGTGATGGGAGGCCCCGGGCAGCATTTGCCCAGCGACTGCATTGGGCCCCATACTGCAGATGCTGTGGTCCATACCCTACAGCAGCCATTGGAAATGACACTGCATGGTTAGAAGGCTGAGCAACAGGGAACTGCGACTGGAAATGTTGTGGTTGTGCCCATGCAGATGGAACATGAACTACCGGGCCTGTGCTATGCATCAGCTGAGGATGGGGTGCTGCAACGCTATTATACTGCGAGAGTGGGGGCAGGGGCAGCATGACAAGACTGGCTAGTCTTGCCTTGGGGGTAGGCATGGCCATGACTTGCAGCAGGTTGACAGGTGCTACAATGTAGTTGAGCACATCTCCATCAAAGCCTAGGATTGCTGGGGGACTTACAACGTGACTGTGCTGCGCTCACTGACCACCGAATGTCCCATGGATCTGGAGGTGCTACAGAGAGTATGAATAACTCGGACATCCAACCTACTGTAATGAGGTAGTATGAAGGCACTCACGTTGTGATGGAGCCGCACCAGTTGACGACTGCTGAACGGCATGGCGATCTGGTAGCATGAAAGACAAACACTAAGTATCACCAAAATTAAGCTGTCAAGGAGTTGGTAAATACATACCTTGGTTGCCGTGCATTCTGGCAACTGTGGCCAGCTTCCTTTGATAGTACCGATAGCATTTTAAACACACAAACCTCCCATCCTGGCCCTCGTCAATAGTGGCCACATAAATAAAAGGGTCACCCTTAGGAACTGGAACCTGGCATGGTGGCCATTCACAAATCCTATCCTCTTTGGCATAGGCATCCTCAGTGAACTGCGTCATGAGCTCTGGGCTTGTCATGGTGAAGCAACAAGTGGGCGAATGTTTGATGGAGCACTACATTAAAAGCTGAGCTGGGAAGAGGTTAAATATTTGATTCATGGTGGCTATGTTAGATATTTAGCAAACATGCTTGAGTCCGAATATATGAATATGTAACAGGAGACAGGTAGCGGTGATGATATGGCGTCAGCACCAAACTAGGTTGGCACCAGCGGTGTGCAAAACAAAAGGCGCAGACAGGACCCCAGACAAGGACAATCACAATGCAGGTTCCGAGGTGCATTATGCAAGCATGGAGCATGGAAATCATAAAGGTCAGTTCTGATGAATAGATAGAGGTGCAGAACAGTACAAACCTCAGGCAGCAAAGGTGATAGAGCTGTAAAACAGTAGGAAACCCCCTGAAAAAGTATAACCACACAAACCTTGGGGTGAAAATCCTGGCCAGAGATGCAAGCCTAACCTGTGGCAGTCAAAGCTCAGGCTGTGGCAGGCAGGATGTACAGGAGGTAGAAGGCATGACGAATAGATAGAGTTACAGAACTCAATCAGCCCGACAGTAAAGGTAATGGAGCTGTAAAATGGTAGGAAACCCCCTGAAAAAGGATAATCGCATAAACCTTGGGGGTGAAAATCACTGGCCAGGGATGCAAGTTGAGGCAATGGTAAGCTGGATGTTCATCCAAAGCAATACTAGGTTCTTCAAACCATCTGCACAGAAACACAGCTTACAAATCTCTTAGTACACAAGGATCCACTTCGGACTGCAAGCACTGATGACGAGCTGGTTGTGTAAGGGAAGAGGCAACTTCAAGTTGAGACTTAACCAGTGGCGACCCAGGTGTCAACAGACTTGGATAGCACCTGTGTGGTTCCAGCATCGAACCTCATTGACAGTGACACTCTGGGGCCAGTGCAAAGAGGTTGCAGTGTCGACACCAAAGATGCCAAAGGGCCCAAACCAGTGGAAGCCCACACATACGTCATCCCTGTTTGATCAACTGAATGTTTAGTATTGCTGAGATATTTCGTCTAGCGCCGCTGGAGGTAATCAAGCCACATATCAAGTGGTTATGGAAAATGCGCCTTACCAACAAGCAAATAGTTGCTGAACTTCAGAGGCATTTCGATACCACCCAGTACAGAATTGCATAAGTTAGTCCTGTGGGTTTGTTATGCATACCAGAATATCCTAAGATTTTGGCCCAGATTGACGAAGTTCATTGAAGTCCGTAAAGGGCTAGGTCTTCATCGCACTCACCAGCAAGCTCACACCCCAGAAACGATCCACAATACCATGGTTTCATTGCAGACGACATACCCCAAGGCAGGAGTGCGTGAGATGGTGAGCCTGCTGTTCCATGAACACGACATGTCCGTTCCACGGTAAGTGCAGGTCATTTAATGTCCATTTCTCCCTTTCACAAATTTGATAGAAGTGTTGTTACCAAATATTTTGCTGCATACAAACCACACCTTGTTAGGCAGCACAAAGCCAACCATCTCCAATGCCATCGGTTCTGGGCCACTGGGGTGAACAACATGTGGGCCATGGGCCAGCATGACAAATGGCTGTGTTTCAGCCTCACCTTGCACACGGGTATTGAACCCTTTTCAGGTCATATCTTATGGTTGAAGGTCTGGCACTCAAACTGCAATTCCCAACTCATCTTGTCATACTACTTGGAAATTGTAGAGAAGTTTGGGTGTAAGTAACGATGTTGACCACTCATAATCCTGATCCCATACTGAGGTTTGCACCAGTTATTCCTTTGATAATGCAAAGTGATCCCGGCACTGAGAACTTCGGCATTGCAAACGCTCAAACGATGCTCTGGCAGATGCAAGACCCGGCGTTGAGGGGGTATGTTCAGCATCAATGGATGTGTATGAAGAAAAATATCATGCCAGAGATCGCATGGTCGCAGCTCTGACATCGGTTTACACCTGGCTTCAAGGTATTGCTTGATCAGGGGATAGAGTCTGGGTGGTACGACTCACACAACACCCTTCAACTGTGAGTGCTACATCCTCATAGTATATGATTTAACATCTGTCTCCAGCATGCTTTCCCATTGGCTATTCATCCCCTGGCTCCAGCAGGAGCTTGACAGCTATCAATCTTGTGTGAACAAAACTCGAAAGCGCCGTGACAGAAATAAAGTGCATTATGTACCTCATTTTCATGTTAGTCGCTGTTCTGACCAATATTTTCATTGATGAAGATTCTGCCCCATGGCATTCCAGAGATGATTCATGACTGTGCAGAGGACTTCGGTGCTCTTGATTTCAAGGTACGCCAGCCTTCTTTCACACGAGGCCTCTGAATTGAAAAAATGTAGGTAACGGTCATGCACAACATGATTCACCACATTCATCAAGTGTATATCAGTCCTGACCATCAAGTTTTCAATCTCATACCTCTTCAACTGGGCATATTTATACAGAAATGCTATAACAATCTCAGTAATCCTACAGTCAAGCGAACAACAATCTGGTGCATCTACCTCGATCTCCTTGGGCTGCTACAGCAGTGCACAGATCTCCCCCCTGTTCTTGCGGCGATGGATCCTGACACTGAGCAGAACAATGACAATATACCCTTGCTCAAGGATCTTCAAGATCTTCCGGAGTCGGATTACTACATGGGTGGAGTAGGCAATGGGACAGGTCTTCGTAAGTCTTCAGCATGGATGGTTTTCATACATAATATATTGATATATCTCATTAGAAAAAGAACATCTACATGAATTGGACATGTTGGATGCTGATGATGAGGCTGACATCAACTACAATGAAATCGATGCTGGACCGTCTCTCGTTATCGATGCCTTTTCTGATGATGAGGAGGAGGAGGATGCAGAGGAGATTGACGAGAGCTTATGAATATTTTTTGTACAATGTCGCATTCACTCATAACCAGACTATGAATGCGGAAAGTTGTTGTACCATTGATCCAAATAACAAACTAAGTAATACATATACCATACTTAGTCGAAATTTTATCTACAGCCTCTGGCATGGAGTATCCGAGGTCCACCGGCGACCTTTTACCAAATGAAGTAGCAACCCGGTCGAAGTCGAAGCATTGAGAACGCATGATTGTCCGGCTTTCCATACGGAGGCAAGATACCAGTGCTTACATAAGCGTTGCGTCTCGTACTCAGTGCCTCCAACTTCATTTTTTTGAGGGGGCCATGTCCGACTCATCTTCTGGTCTCTGGGTGTCGTCAGCCCCGGCCAAGTCGACTTCACAACAACCACAAAAGAAAATCGGCTCAACTTATCTGCCACGTAGACAACAGTACGACGCTTTTTCGATTCTCTCTGCATCGCAACTGTCCAGCAGACCCGTCGCGAACAACCAGCTCAACGATCGGCAAGGCCGACAGCCCCAGCCAACTTCACACGGAAGAGATGCGTTCAGCGACGTGTTCACTTCTTCGCTCGATGGCACCACAACCAGTCGGAACCCAGATCGGGTCAACATGACCATGGCCGAGCGAGCCGTACTCACACAGAAAGCAAAGGCGGCGCAAAATTATGCTGCATCTGCCCAAATTGAACCTGGACGTACCTCCTCGCTCTGGGACGGGCTCGACGTGCTGGCGCGACCAACGACCTCCAGTCCACGTCCACCTGCGTCCATGCAAGGACACACGACGACACAAGACAGTTTCGATCTCGGGTTTGACAGCGTGCATGCAGCCGGGGGTGTACCGTCGACGACGTCTCCTCCGAACAACGCTGCGATCGAGAATGATGATTGGGGTCTGTCCGAGTTCAATTCACCACCCCCGTCTGAATCACGATCCGCATCTGCACCCACCAGGCCTGTATCGGGGTCGAAACCCACAACCCTATGGAATCTCGACGAGTTCGGATCTTCAGAGTCACAGAGGTCTCAATCCCCACCACAGGTGCCGGCCCGTTCGCTCACAGGTAGCCCACGCGACTTTGACTTTGGTGATCGCGAGGATGGCCTCCTCGGAGTCGATACCTCGGATGTGGAGGACACGTTCGGTATCTGCGACTCTCGTCATGTTGAGCACCCCGAAGATGATATACTAGGTGATCTAAGCAGGCCAGTGGTATGATATCCCCATATATGCGTTATACTCGACGAGCTACTGATGATGTGCGCGCATATACTCCAGTCTCACTCATACTCACCTTCTCCGAACCCATCCACATCGACGCGTGGCCCTGTTCGCCCATCGCACGCGACTGCTTCGCCACCTCCACATATCACAGGCCAGCTAGTTGAAATGGGTTTCTCGCCCGTTGAGGCACGTGCCGCTCTGGCGAACACCATGACCGAAAATGGCTTCGACATCCAGGCTGCAACAGAGCTCTTACTCTCCCAAGCAGGCCAGGAAGAATCCGCACGACCATCCCCTCTTGTACCCGAACGCGAGCGTCACAGAAATAGCGACAGAGACGGAGGCAGGAACCGAGCAGCCCGTCCACCACCACCAACACGCACTGATTTTCATACTCAACCCTTCAACCCCTCTCAAACTCATCCGCAATCACAACCCCAAGTCGATATCACTGCGGAGAAGTTGTTATCACAGGCGAGCGAGATCGGTCGTGGCATGTTCAGCAAGGCAAATGCGCTCTGGAAAGAAAGTAAAGAGAAGGCCGTCAAAATGTATGAGGAAAGGGCTGCTGCTGCCAACACTGCGAGTAGTACGCCAGCTTCGGATGGCAGACCACGATGGATGCGAGACCGTGACCATGCGGGTGGTGAATTACAACGACCGGACCAAACGGTCGGTCGCAATGCGACCCAGGTTGTGTTCAGGGACGACGAAGATGGGGGACAGGGAATGGTGCAGAGGGAGAGGCTACGCCCTCCTGCGCGTCGTCCTCCACAATCACAACTCCAATCTCAATCGCAGCAATCACCTCAGCCAGAGCGCGAACGGGAAGTTGACCTCTTCAGCGCTGACTCTCCCACCACCACCTATCAATCTCCCTTTCGGCGTGGTAAGCCCAAACCGCAAGCTCCACCGCCTTCGATTCAGTCGTCTCTCTCCACACCTATGCTATCTACACAAACACCAACGTCCACATCATCTAGCTCGTCGACATCACAACGATCACCTCAGCCTCCACGCACATTCACGACAACCATCGCGGTATCCGCACTAACCACGTCAACGTCCCACAAATCCGCAGGAACGGACGCATACAAGCGGGGCGACTTTCCTGTCTCCCTTGCAGCGTATATGCGAGCACTATCTGCGCTTCCACCGGACCACATACTGCGAGTGCCCATCTTGACCAATGTAGCGCTCGTACGGTCCAAGGTGGGTGAGCTGAGGGAGACGGTCAGGGCATGTGAGGAGGCAGTTGTGATTGTTCGACGGTTCGTTGGTGGTGCGAGTGGGGAAGGAGGGGGTGGAGGAGGGGCAGAGGGGATGTCGTTCTCAGGGATCGAATCAGATTTCGACGAGAAGACGCCAGTGGAGGTTGGGACGGGTAAAGTAAGCGTATCGCTGCAAGGTGATGGCGGCGCGACACCCAACGGGAACTTACCCACGTCCGTTGATCTGGCCGAGGGACTTTCAAAGGCATTTAGGCGACGTGCTGAGGCACTGGAGGGTCTCGAGAAGTGGGAAACGGCACGAAGTACCTGGGAAGTGCTCGTCGGTGTGGGATGGGCAGGCGCAGGTGTGAAAGGGGAGGCAGTAAAGGGTGTGGGTCGGTGTCGAAGGATGGTCGACGGTGGTGGCGCAGGTGGTGCAGACTTCTCATCTCAATCTGCCCCTCCAAAGCCCAAACCCAATTCTACGCCCCATTCTCGTCCCAAACCCAAACCCAAGTCCGCATCTCCGCCACCTTCTGCAGCTCTCACTGCCTTCCGCTCTACTAACAACACCCAGCAAACCGAAGATGCTGCCCGTTTGGCATGCAAAGATGCCGTGGACGCCCGCTTGACTGCATGGAAATCTAGTCGGGAAGGTAACATCCGTGCACTGCTCACATCGCTAGATGAGACCGTACTCTGGCCCGAGCTCGGGTGGCGTAAAGTTGGGATGTCGGAGGTGGTGAGCAAGGGACAGGTCAAAGGGGCATACGTGAGGGCGATTGCGAAGGTGCACCCGGATAAGGTGAGTGTTTGCGCATCGGGGAGAGGTGGATAAGCTGATGAACGGGGCTATTCTCGGCGACGTAGCTGAATGCGGGCAATACAACGGTGGAGCAAAGGATGATTGCGAATGGGGTGTTTGGGGCGTTGAACGAGGCCTGGAACGTATTTCAGCAGCAACAGCAGTGACACCTTATCCGACTGCTTGTGAAGGGACTGGGACTGGGACTGGGGATGTGGTAGAATTGGATCTATGGGTCGATATATTTATGAGTGTGCGTTTACATAGAGGACATGAGGAGATCTACATATCATGATCGCGCAGGGAGAAAGTTGGTGCATTCTCCAATCACTGATCTTAGTACACTCTTACTACCCGGGCTTGTGCCTCCCTTACTCTAGATCGCTTTCTTGGCCACAACGACCTCTTCTCCGCACACGCACTCACCGCTAGTCCCGGGCCTTTCCTCTGGTCAGTGATGCGACCTCCAAACAAGTGACAGTCTGCGAGACCGAATGCAATATGTCTGTGTGATTCCCCATAACATGGAGGTTGAGGACATCCGGCATTCTTAGCAGCGTCCTGACCAAGTGCTATTTGAAGGGTGCGTTTTGCAGGGCGCTGGATTTCACTGTGGGTAGTAAAGGCAATTAAATACAGTGTAAAATTCAGTGTACTCTGCTAGGGAATTTCAATGCATAATTGTAATGAATGTCTAGGATAAGGTAATGCATTTCAGTGATTTCATGCTGAACATTCAGTGCAAAAATGCACTGATCCGGCATTTACCCCCTCTGAATTTCATTGCATTTTTGTAGTGAATTTTAGTGATCAATAGTGCAAAATTACTATATCATGGAGTCAGATTGTACCAAGAACAGGAATTGAACACAGAACTTCAGCCAAATATGGAAAGTACGGCAGAGAGGTTATCCATTAGACTAGATTGCCTCAACAGAATAATGGCATCATCAGGTATATAGCTACATAATTGACATTTAGACACAGTGAAATTCAGTGGTTCACTGAAATTCAATAGCTAGGGGAGGATTCAGTGAATCAATGAAATTAATTACATCAATATTCAGTGGGTTTTCCACTGAATTTTCGTCAACCATTGTATAATACACTGAAAAGAACTGTGTTTACTCTTCACAGTGACAGGAGGTACGGGGAAGGGTGGAGAGCCTGGCGAGTCGAGAGCAACCACTGGAGGCAGACAGCTGCAGTCCTGTCATTCGATCCGATCGCGATTCTCGTTCCATTCGGCGAGATATCCACTTCATACACCCATACTTGTGCCCTTTGAACGTGGTCACTTTTTCGTGGCTCTCCGCATTTCACACCGTCACCTCGCCCTCAATCGTCCCACTCACGACCCACATTCCGTCTCGTGACACTGTAATGTTGCAAACAGTACTCCTCGCAGTCGTTGGCGTCCCCACCCCCTGCCATCTTCCACTCGCCAACGTCGAAGCTTTCCTTCCGATGCACCGTTCACAATGTGCTTCCGATGAACGAGGAAAGCAACTGCCGTTATGCTGCCTCGACCATCAATTTCGATCGGTTCTG
>JBBPQV010001210.1:0-11688 GCA_038092675.1 Boletus rufocinnamomeus | reverse complement strand
CATTCAAACCTCCAAATAAGCTTTAAATTCTGTCCTTGCGCAAACTGTAAGATATATTTTATGCTTGTGATTCGTGTCTAGAACAACATTTAGGTCTGTCCTAAATATTGCAAACCCCATTGTGTCTGCCATTTGCTGTGGGCATATCCCTGTCCGAGGCGCATTGCAATCGCATCTCTGAGTAAGTGGTATGTAGTAGTAAAACAAAACCTTCCACAAACAAGACGCACTATTATACTTGGTGACTACAAACAAACCAACTATTAAGTTACACAATCAATCAACTCAAGTTCATAGGATTTTACAGTCGGTGCAATGAGCACCATTTTCCTGCGAAAAAGCACCATGGGATCTCTTGCAAACGACAGGTGAAGCCAATGCACTCATACAACAGGTCTTTCAACACACTGACTCAGACTCCGTACAAATTCAAGGCCAGTCATTTTCGACTCAGGTCCTTGAAGTGCCTTGACAAGCTGCGAGGGTATTACTCTCACTCGCGGATGACGCATGTATTAGTATGTGCCATTGAACTTTTTTTTTCGAGCCTGTGAACCCACGGATAGCAGATGAACATCATTCCAGCAGCCAGAGAAGCTCGCGCATGGCCCAGATCTCGCTCGAGGGGATGACGTCGTCCGACCCTGATTAGAAGATTACTGTTCTCAGGCGTTGAAACGTTGACTTCTTACCCTACGTTCTAACGCTCGGGACGGTGATTTGCGTCCTACGGAAAAGAACAGCACGAAGCAGAGATATGGCCGCAGCTCACGTCGCACCAGAACATCTTCAACTCAGCTAATTGGGACATTGAACGGTCACTTGGCTCGAACAACGGTATAGTAACGAGAGCGTTCTCTAAACGGATATGATCGTGGTCATAACCTCACTTGGCGGATATTTGGGCCCGTGTTGTGGAGATTCGAGATAGCGTGTGGTAATCAGCCTTCGTTGCAAGGAAGTTGGTCACTACGTCACACCAAATGATCCTCCTTCTGATACGTTCCTTGAGTGGCTGAAACATTTGCACTCATGTCGCGACAACGCCTAACTCAATATTAACGGTATGGCGTACAGCTGGCTCATTCTCATTGTCAGGTGTCACCCTTTTCGTAATTCTCACTAGCTGATTTCCCGGTGACTCCCGTAGCGCGTTGCCTAATCCAAGTGTCTTCCCTCAAACGAATGCCGCATGTCCTTCTTGTTCTGATGTACGTCTTTCAGAATAAGGTTCCCGAACCGCTCGGCGTGCGTATAAAAGGGCCCCATTTTTTTCGCCTAACTACAATACGCCTCTCCTCTACCATCAACATTTAGTGCCCTAGCCGACCATGTACCACCTTGTCACACTTCTCGTTTCCGTCCTCACCTTCGTCTCCGGTCTTCGTGTCCTCGCGCAGACGACTACGACGCTCTCCTACGACAACAGCTATGACAACGGTAACCTCTCCCTCAGTCAAGTAGCGTGTTCCGATGGGTCCAACGGTCTCCAGAGCAAAGGCTACACCACACTGGGCTCCCTCCCCACCTTTCCCAATGTCGGTGGGGTCTATACTGTGTCGGGCTACAACTCCACGCAGTGTGGCACGTGCTATGCTGTCACTTACGGCAGCACTACTGTCAACATCTTGGCTGTGGATAAGTCCACAACTGGATTCACGGTCTCGCAGGAGGCGATGGACAACCTGACGGGCAATCAGGCGGTTGCGTTGGGTAGGGTGGACGTGTCCTTCATCACGGCGGATCCATCTGCATGCAAATTGTAAAATCCGAGCGCTGCCAAAGATGGTCAGCGATTACCTTTTGACATCTTCGGGGGCTTCTGGGCTGATGCCGATGACGTATTTAGCAGGTGTGTTTGATTGTGTTCTGGACTCTCGTTATATCATCGCGGACAATGGGTTGATGTACCACGGTTATGTGCCGGACGTCAGCTGGACTGTATCGGCTTTTTTCTGTTGGGTCACAAGGACGTTTTACTTAATATTGGACATTGTTACGTACGATTTTTGATGGGCTGTTGTATCTGTTGTTCCCATATTGCGCGGAACTGATCGATGGGTTCTATCCGCATTGCCAGCGCATTGGTGGGAAGGTCGCCCGGTGGATGGGAGATAGTGGACACGATCGATCGGTCCTGCAGGGTTGGTTGCCACCGAAGCACTCGTCCGTATTACACGCTGATGTCATCATTTCAAGAAAGGGTACCGCAACTGTGAGCGCTGCGCTGAGCATGATACATAGTATTCGAATACTTCCGACACACGCAGGTCATTTGCGCACTGCCACGGGTTATTCTTGTAACGTGAACAAACTTCCGATACTGCATCAAAATCGGTGAGGGCGTACCGTAAAATTTTCATGACAATGTGTATTCGATCTTCGTATGCCCAGCCTGAGGCTGAACCTTCTGGTATAGGGATATGGAGTTTTTCCATTTCAGAGGGATTCCCATCGTTGAGAACGAGTCAGCGAGGCGTCCAGTTGAAGCAGTTATGGACTCGTCACTGCCCCCGCCAAGGAGATTCTCATGCACGAGCCGACTGATCAAGCTCAAGATGAAACAATTTGAGGCTCCAGCACCACCAAAAGACGGACGAGAAGGGATCAGGAGCACGACGTTATCAAAGTGCGGGATATGCCAACCAAAGGAGGGAGAAATGGAAGGATCATGATACGCAAAATGGCGCAGTACGTACATACTTGGAGAAGCAAACAGGATGCTCCGAGGGCTGTTACACTTACAGCACCAAACTGTCAATGACAGCAGAAAAACGATGCGTCAAACGCTGTGGTGGTTCATTGACAGACGGAGCGAGGGTACACACGGGCGCATTTTATCGCCACGCTGACATTGAGGTGACCAGCACCGAACTCGTCTGCTTGTACTTTGTGCACAGAAGGTTACCTAATTGGTCCGGAGAATTTTCTTCCGGAGCAGCGTCTGTCAGGAGGTGAGGGTGAGACGACGCCCACGAAACTCGATTCACGGCACAGCCAAAGAAATCATGATCATAACAAGGAGATTCGTTGCTGCGGCCGACGACGGCCGTCATACAAACACTGGAGATACACAGCGATGAAGGCACAGGAAAGCAGACAACAATGGATGATGTTAAAAAGGTTTGACAACCCGCCTTCTGAGGGTCAGATACACGCATTTAGAAGTGCCGATGAGCTGAAACGCCACTTTGATTCACTATTAAGCCAAACTCATCCACTTGGTTCCGTCGTTGTGCACTCGTCCCTTCGCTGCTCAAATGACCCTTTCTTCAGTCCAGGAAACCCAACAACGTGAGTCTTTTTTCTTGTCATCGTTCGCACTTTCGTTTTAACCATTTCTTTCGCCAGCAAACATGGCCTCGCCTCCTCACCACTCCCCCCCTGTTGATATTCGTAGGATGACCTCACACTCGACCCTCCTCACCCCATCCCACAGAGAGCATAGGCTTTCATCCCATGCCTCGCAACTTTTGCAGACAGGCACGGCAAGACTCGGTTCTCGTTCACCCTCATCCATACCCTCATCACCCACATCAGCGTACGCTCATGCCACACTCTTTCTCATCTTTTTTCATTGACAGTGGCATGTTTTTTTCTCTTTCTCTAGCCACTCATCCTCATCAGCTATCTTTGAACGGGACATTGAACCTGTACATCCTCCATCGCCTCCATCTTCCCACCCACCCAATCCACACCGCATCCCCAGATCAAAGGGTACCGAACAGCTTGAACAGAGCGTCCCGTCTGTCCTTGATTCCGCAGCATCTATCCTTGCATCCTCCTCCCCCATGGAGGAGGATCACATTGCTGTCGTGACCCCCGCTAGGGACAGGGCTAGAAGCGGTTTTGCGAGTCCGATTGGGAGCCTTAGGAGTAGGAGTCCCAGTCCAACCAGTGGCAGATCGCCTGTTATACATCGCTCGAGTTTATTATTGAGCGTTCCTGGGTCCTCGTCACCTTCTGCTCCGATCGCGTTGCCGACGCTCTCATCGAGCCCTACCAAGGAACCTCAGGGTCGTTTGACCATTCAGACATCCTCCGTCGCCCCGTCTCGTCCCGTTGGGACGGTAAGGAAAGCTGGAAAATCAAGTCCTTCAATCAATACCCCCACATCAGCGTACTACTCTACACTATCATCCGCTGAGTCGTCGCCTTCGACGACGGTCGAACCACTTCCTCTAGCCACCGCTTCGCCTTTGCAGCCAATCGCTCAGCTTCATCCTGCTCAACAAGTTCAAACCCCGCATGCCCAGTGCGCGATCTCTCCTTCTTCGACCTATACAGGGTCTCCGTTCAGCCACCCGTTGAATCTCTCCCACCCACCTTCTCCGACGCACGCCGCTTCGAAACGACTCTCATTCATGTCTTACTCGGATCTTCTCGCATCCACCCCTACGTCGATGGTCCCCCTCTCGTCCTTCACTACATGTGCCTCATCCGATCCGCCTCCCCATATCCCTGGTGTAACAGGCCTTGGTAACACTCATTCTAGTGCTGGGTCAATACATGGTAGGGACAGAGACAGCATCGCGCTGTTGGACGATGTCGGTGGTGAGTGGGAGCGTGAGGGTTTGGGAAGGGGATTGGAAGAAAGGCTGGAAGCCTTGATGATCGTCCCTGGAAGTGCTTGAGGGGCAGGATATCAAGCTGGCCAAGTACGATCTCCAACAACTGCTCAACTTTGCCCACACGGAAGGAACCAAAACGAAAACCATTTGCACAACTCCCTTATGCCAGCAATTTATCGGCGTCTGTGATTCGGAAAGAAGTTTGAACCAAGGCGACATGCGCTCCAAGCGTAAACGTGAAACCAGATAATCGACATCAAAGTATTCTATCTTACTGGCGTGTATTAATGACTTAACTATGCAAACCCACCTTTCGCTTTTTTTTCTTTTCTTTGTTCTTGTCTTGCTATTCGCAATGTCTTCCTCATCGACTCCCTTACATTAGATTTTCGTACTCGAAATCGAGACGTTATGCGCTTACGCCTTCACTGTACTTGAGCAATAGCCAGATTGTTTGGCTAGCGTTTCGCCCTTAGGTTCATATTTGATGGTATTATTCCCACCCTCCGTTGTGTATTGGTGCTCTTTATGCGATTATGACATGCAATTGTTCCGTACTGGATGGATCTCTTACTGAATGAATGGTACATTACCTCTTGAATATTGGATCAATCCCATGGACCAGATATATAAGCTGCAATGCTTACACTCGGTGCTCGTTCGCCTCGGACGGAGGTCTCCGCGGTTGGCGGCATACATCGCGAGTTTAGGGCCGTTCCAAAGGAACCCGACGACCATTAAAAGGAGGAATCGCAGCGTCCTTTCCGAACGCATTCCTTGAGCTTACTTTATGCTGCAGGCTGGTGACCGGCCAGACTCAAAGAAGAGAAGGACGAGAGCCAGAGAGTCCCTTCTCTTCCAACTGAGGGAAGGCACGTATGGAATCCCATCGCATGGTGACTCGTATAAATCTTGCGCCGGATGCAGTTCTTTACTACAATTCGTCATTGCTATTTGAAGTTCACACAGGTTCCGTGCTGCCCCTTGGGAGGGAGAAGGTGTTCAACATCCCTTGTCGAGAAGTGCCAACATCGGACCCCATCTGTGGCGTCCACCATATGGACACGGTGACGTGGTATTCGGGGACACTGTTGTCACCCAAACAATCGATTGGACCTCGTGACACGTAGCCTCACTGCACGTAGCTTTTAGAGATGCCGCCCTAGATGACCAGTGCATGAGAGGTGGCAAGTATGGTACGTTGTGTTTGCGGCGCCAGATCGCAAATGCACTGATCCGTTCAAGCTCTATCAGGCTCTTTTAACCTCCGTTTTTTCCCCCTTGACCCAGCGTATCACTAACGGCGCGCCGTTCTGTGACTGTAGCCATCCGATTCAGAATCGGATGAGTGGATTCACGGCTTCGAAGTGCATTCTTGTGGATACGTTGTATTTTTCTGCTAGACGACGCTAATTTTGGCGTCGTCCGAGTCTATACAAGCGTGTCTATCTTGGATCTCGGCTTATCGTCGAGTCTGTTTCACACGGTGCCGGGGCTCGAGAAGGTGTGTCAGGTTATTCTCTCCGTTGGCTCTCCTGACGTCCTCGTGGCCAGTGATTCCCCTATGCATTGCACTCTCCACTTCCGCTTGGATGGTATCACGAGATCGTCTCAACGGTCAGTTATCGGACATCAAAAGCATCCCGGTACACGGTATCAACGAGGTGCTTCATCAGCCAGGTAACAATATAAGACCCTTTTTTGCCTGATCTATTGTTGCTCTCACCTGCCGCTGTCCCTAAGCTAACCATATGAACGGACCCTGTACGTGCCAGCATTCCTCACAGCGCGCATTCCCATGTCCAATACGTCCACATTGTAGACCCCAAACGAGTCAGCCCGGTCATCAGAGCTGATCATATGCCGCAGGCCCAATGTAATCGTCATCTGAATCCATCCGAATCTCGTTGCCAGCTGGGCGAATCGGAACTGGTATTCGTCCGCTGGGAGCGACCACCATTCTCGTTTTCGCGATGCGGTGGCGGAAGGAAGGAGTATAACTATGTTTGACCACGTGGATGCCCGGACATGCATAAAGACGGTCATTCATCGTCATTCAATCCCGTCTCTCAACTCCCCCTTCTAGGTCTTGCGACGACTTTGTCTTTTCTCCGCCAAGCCGTGGTCACGCATTGTTTCTAGTCCTGCCAAGGATGGTATCTCAGATTAGCGTTGGGGCATCACCCGTGATCCGTTTCGGTCTGGGCTTTTGCTTTTTTGCTTCGGTGATGGCGTTCGACATGTCGCTGAATACAAATGTGTGTCTCTCTTCGTCCATGTCACCGTTTCCTTGCCTATGCTGAGTATATGCGTTTGCTTTCCTATCTAGCTTGCCGTGTATGTGTTCCCCTGTGGTTGAAGATGTCGTGTTGAGTTGTAAATGTCCAGGTATTGGGGACAGAACTCGTACGGAGCAGCCAATCCGGGCAACACGGCCGCATGGCAGCAGCCCATTGAGTATTATTGTGGCGTATGTCTCTCCTTGGTGACGGGTGCTGGCAACCCATCTCTCATTCATTTTGCAACGCGCAGGACAGCACTATTGACACGTTTCCTGTCGCATTCCTCACCGAGTTTTACTCGACCGGTAATTTGCCCACTATCGACCTCGCCAACGTAAGTCGGTTTTCATTTCATGATCGGAATGCAGTATCCTTGCGACGCCGTACCCACGCACTGATCCGCTTCTTCGTCTTGTTTCCGTTTCCATGCACGTATACATGCAACGTTAGACATGCAGCACGGTTGATGACCCCCTCTTCCCGGGCACGAACCTTCCCGACTGTACCTTCCTCGCGGCAGGTATCGAAACATGTCAGAACGCCGGCAAGATCGTCACGCTCTCGATCGGAGGTGCGACTGGCGGCGTCGGGTTTGCAAGCGATTCGGAAGGACAGGCGTACGCGCAAGTGATTTGGGACATCTTCTTGGGCGGAAGTAGCACCACGAGGCCATTCGGAACGGCAGTTTTGGACGGGTACGTTCCCCCCCGGAACCCCTTGGTCGTCTGGGAGACGAGCGCGTGCTCACGGGTGGCGATGATCTTTGTTTACGTATAGGATTGACATGGATATCGAAGGAGGGTCACAGACGGGATATACCGCTTTCCTGACCGCACTTCGGAGTTTAATGGATGGCGGAAACAAACAGTGCGTGTATGTCTGACTGTTTGACGTTCTGATAGCATGACATTTCATAGATACTACATTACCGCAGGTTCGTGTCCTTTTGTCATGAGGGTGACCACATGGTTTGACTGACACGATCATGATCAGCTCCACAGTGCCCTTACCCAGATGCCTATATTGGAACAACGTTGAGTGAATTCGCCTTTGACGCCGTCTATGTCCAATTCTGTGGGTAGTCTTCTCGACATGTCCCGTCTTTTTCATACGATTGGCGTGTTGACCTGGAGACCCTTAGATAACAACTATTGTGGACTCGTCTATTATGCCAACAGCAACGTGCGTCGTGTCTTTCATGACCGAGTCTACAATGTGCGCTCTACTCACGCCATCTCTCTGTAGGCCTGGGACTTTAGCACATGGTGAGTGAATACGCCCGCCTCCCCCCCTATCCCCATCGACGAGGGATCGGAATGTAGGGACAACTGGGCCAAGAACACCTCCCCGAACAAGAACGTCAAGGTCTACATCGGTGCGCCGGCCTCGTCTACCGCTGCGGGCAGCGGCTACGTGAGCTCGTCGACGCTCGCGACGATCATCTCGCAGACAAAGAGCCAGTATTCGTCCTTTGGTGGTGTGATGCTCTGGGATGCATCTCAGGCGTATGGTGAGATTCTCTTTTTCTGGGGGGGCGTACGGACGTGCTGATCATCGGGGGTGTGCGATAGCGAACGGAAGGTTTGACCAGGCTGTCAAGGCTGCGCTCACTGCGGGCGGGTCTGCACCTACGTCGTCGTCGCCGACCACCACGTCTTCGGCAAAGACAACCTCCACGTCCTCTTCCAAGGCGACCACCACGTCCACCGCCAAAGCAACCACCACGTCCTCTGTAAAGGCGACCACCACGACTTCGACAAAGGCAACGATGACGACCTCTGTCAAGGCGACCACCGCATCGTCGAGTCCCTCGCCCACGTCGACCTCTGGCGCTGGATCCTGCACAGGCGTATCCGCGTGGGAATCCAACATCATCGTGCGTCACCCTTCGCGCCTCATGGCTCATTCCGCATCCAACTCACACACTTTCATGTTCTAGTACCTCGGTGGGGACGAGGCGACGTACAAGTGCGTCGTATTTCCCATCTCGGAACGTCCGACGCTGACTTGATCCCTCCCAACAGCAACCAACTTTGGAAGGCACAGTGGTGGACGGAAGCATCCACGCCCGGGGGTAAGCTTTGTCGTCGACGTCATCTCCGGACGGGGTCTCACCACGTCCTCGGTCAGGTTCCGATGGCGTCTGGGTCCTCGTCGGGTCCTGCTAAACGCCACCCCAAGACAGGTGACGTCGCCATCGCTAGAAGTGGGTCCATGCATGCATGTCCACGCACGACGCACTCGAACCCGACATGCCGCCGGTCCGGGAGAGCTGGGCGGGATCGAGACCGTATGTATCATTCGTTATTCGTTTTCTTTTTTTGTATTTTGTTGTCGTTATGTCGTTCATATGCGTGTGAGTGGTTTTATACCCCTTTTCGTTGTATCTTTCCTTTCCTCGCTTCTTCCTTTGGCCTTTTTTTTTCGATTCTATTCTACTGGGCCTTTTATCATTCCTTGCGGTGCATGTGGCGCAGCACTCAGATATTGTAGGGATAACGGAAAAAAGAGAAAAAGAAACATGTATTATTATCAGGAGTAGATCTCCTCGAACGACCCACGTTCGATGTTATCTTATGTACATACAGGTGCTGTCTCAAAAACACGACACATTGCAGAGGTCTTTGGATACTATATTTCAAAAAAACAAAGAGTCGTCGCGGTCGTGTCGTAAGTACTATGCAAGAAACAAAAAAAAAAAAAGATGACGTGGGGGGATGATGGATAGCGATCTGGATCTGCTATAGTCGCCAGACAGCCAAGGCAGCACAAGTAACGAACACGACGAAAAAGGAGGAAATTACGACCTGTCCCCTACCATCGTCTCAAGTACCAACAACACGATCTCGAAAGAAAGTACTAAAACACCAAACGAAACAACCGTCGTCGTAGAGGTAGCGGGCGTCAGGGAATCATATACATAAGTCGTAGGGAAGAAAACATGCACGTCGGATCTTATCGGGTGTTGAAACAGAAACACGCACAGGGGACAAATTATAGATGGTGATGGATAGAAAAAGAGAGGGGGAACCACATACATGTTCACATGCGAGGGTAAACAAAAAAAAAAAAAAGAAAAGTGGGGGTGGGGGCAGATTAACAGAGGACCGATGGATCGTCATAAATACTGTAAGAACAAACAAAAAAATGAACAAAAGGGGACATGAACGTAAATTGGCGAGTTTATGGATCCACCGTTTACATACCCTATGGCACGAGGAGAGAGATCATAAACAACAAGTGGGTTTTAGAATAAAAGAAAAAGGAGAGAAAAGGTGCGAGGTAAGCGAGGGGATCTCAGATTCAGGTGGAGGTGCCATCCCCCTGACTCCAGGGCCTATGCGCTTGCGTCGACTGATGATTAAAAAGGGATATTGCAGATGTCACCGCTTCCGCTTGCCACTGATGACAGGCTCCGCTTCCGGACAGATACCTTCATGTCCCACCATCCCGCCCTCGGCACTGCCACTCTGACTTGCGTCCCCTTCGGAGCCATCATCCTGCGCCCCGGACGAGTTGCCGAGAGGCGGGAGGCCAAACCCGGGTCCGCGAGAGCCGAAGCCGGTCGGAACATATCGATCGTGGTTCTCGCTCTCACCATCGTACACCCCACCCTCACCATCGCCTTCTTCTGCATCGCCATCCAACATCTCCGTGTCGAGATCCACACGCTCGGATAGATCCACGACGGGGTCCATCGGTGGAACGGCGATATGACCATCCGTGCGGACAGTCGGACGTTGTCGTCGTGATCGGTGCTCATTCCCGAGCATGTCGGTCTCGACTTCCGTTTCGGCACCGTCGCGGGCAAGGGGTGGTGGACTGGCGAGTTGGCGGGCAGATGTGGCGGGGATGATGCCTGGGGCGGATGGGGGTACAGCACCTACGTCTTCCCACTCGATATCTTCGTCTTCTGGTTCTGGTTCATGTTCGACCTCGACGTCTTCGTCGAGGTCTGCGAAACTGCGGCAGAGAGGGCAAGAAAAGGCGGAGGCGTGCTTCTCGAGGAGTGGACGTATACATTTGTAGTGGAAAGCGTGTGAACAGGGTGCGATGAAGAGGGCTTGACGGATGGTGACAGAAAAGAGACCTAGGGATTGTGATAAGGCAAACGAGATGGAAGAAAGAATCGAAAAACGCACATATGCAGCAATCTGGGATATTGGTCTTGGGTCGTTGTTTGCCCTTGGATGGGTCTGGTTTGCTTGGGTCTGTGGTCACAGCGAGCGCCTTGAGCTGGCTGATGGCTTGCGTACTGATCAAGAGGTAAAAAGGGAGACGATGGTGCAGATGTTCAGATACGCACTTGAAGGCATTGGCGCCTGCCTGCCACTCTCTACCGACCTCGACTTTTATCTTGACAGACTTGTAAATGTCCTCTGAGCCGCCCTGGTAGTCGACGCCGAGCTGGAGGACATCGCCATCCCTGAGTTGGTATGGTCTGGACTCGTGGCCGGCAGGGGAGAGACGGAGGTGGTTGAGAAAGGTGCCTGAAGAGGACTTTGTATCCCTGATGAAGAACTTGCCGGACTCGATCCAAATTTCGGCATGGGAGCGGGAGACGACTTTTGATTTGAAGGCGAGTTTGTTGGAGGAGAGGAGGTTGGCGGCGTTGATGCCGATTCCGGATCTGTCGGTGAATCTGCCTATGCGAAGAGGGGGGTCGTCGTCTTTGAGATCGCGGGTGATGGGCTCGAAGCGAAGAGTGCGACGGGAGTCGAGATGGGGTACGAGACGGATGCGGTGGGTCTGGTTTGGGGCGTAGGATGCGGAGGATGGGCCGCGATGGAGCTGGGGCGGGACTGCGGGAGGCATCGCTGACGAGGTGGCTGTGG
>JBBPQV010001209.1:0-11695 GCA_038092675.1 Boletus rufocinnamomeus | reverse complement strand
CTGAGGCTCACTATCTTGAGGAGATGACGGATGGAGCCTTCCTCAGAGCCATAGGATCCCAGGAAGCATGGCCTCCCCATTCCCTCAACAGATGGTGGATGGATGCTGCTACCCCTGAGACCAACTATTGCTCCCACTGCGGAGAAAAAGAGACATGCGAGAGCTGCAACTGCCCACTGGTCATGGAATACAGACAATTCAATGGAGAAGAATGGGTCATCACCCATTGTTGCCCTTTCCACTGAGGAGACCCCGGTAACCCAAGAGTACGGGTAGCCAACACCTCGTTCAACAAACCCTGCCAAGGATGGATCTTGACAGAGCTTGGCAGACTCAACCGAGCTCTGACTGCAACACACCACGCTGGACGTCTGTCACGACATTAAACTGTCACAAGGTGTCCAGCATGATGATAAACTGTGAAGACATTCAGAATGACATTAAACTACCACCCTGATGCCTACCTCCGAGGTTCATCCATAACAAAAGATGTTCGAGACAACAAAAGATATCAATAAGGAACCATGGAAGAATGGAGGAGGCCTTTTAATTGTCAAGTTGTAAAACTGTCACCAGTCTACATCTAGGTGGTCCACAATCGACCTTAAACTATGGTGGACGGCCTCTGGAGTAATTAACCGGATGCCCAAACAAAAAGATTCTAGGACACCCCCTCAGACCATCACACCCCCACACTGCATCAGAGGATCAACAACATCCCTGATTTCTTCTATGAGAATATCTGATCATTTTTTTATTCTCCCCCTCGTCGACAGTCCCATGCCAGGGACTACAAAGTTAACAGGAAGTTGAAAGGAGGGTTGATATTAAGACATGGCACTACCAACCTGCAGGACTTGAAAGAAGAATGGCTCTTGCTAAGCCACCTTGGAACCAAGTCCGCTCCAAGGTACCTGCAAGGAAGGGCCTGTACAGCGCCTCCGAAGACCATGCAACAAAATGGCCCCAGACTACAAGCTGCTCAGCAGGGATAGACTTTAATAGTGTGGGGTGGCCCACACCATCTACAGTGCCGCAAGGACATAGATGACCTGGATACTAGTCAACCAGGTAGACTCACCAAGATGCAAACAGCTTATTCAACAAAAGCCTCTATCATCACCGACCCCTCCTAGACAATGAGCCATAAACTGTCTACTTTTGGAAATACCCACCGGACCCTGATCAGGTCCACCAGGATGGCCAATGAGATTTGCGATGTTTCGACAAAAGACTCACAAAGCATACTGAGTACCGGAATTTGCCTAACCCATGTGCCACCCCAAAGCTTGGGCTTCCCAAACATGATCAAAGTGTCAATGCCCATCACGAGGACCCTGGAACAGGTCCAGAAAAGAACATTCACCTTGTCTTCCCTGGAAATTTTTTTCCATGGTGGCCTCCTCAATTTCAGCAAGGAGGGTAGCTTATCAGCTGGATTCCTTAACAGGAAGTTGAAAGGAGGGTGGAAGGGTAGATCATCATCTACCTCTCTTTACCTTGGGCTCTGCCAGACCCCGTGGATCCAACAGGAAAACAACACCTCTGGCATCTTGGTTCACACTGTCCCCTGGTGGACCAATGGACACGTACCAACCATTGGAACTGGGTGAACACAGTTTGAGTCCCCATGGACTCTGACCTTGGCGATACCCAGTCGGCCATCCCTGGCCAACCACTGACTGGGCTGGACCCAGCAGTAACTGAACCATCGGTTACCCAGGCAACCCATGACCAGGTTGTCTGGCAAACTTGCCTGGCAAATTTTCTTCTTTTCGCCTTGTTTTGGTTCCTCCCTGCCCCCTTTTCCTCAGTTCTCATTGGTTTTCCCCTCCTATTCTCTTCAGTTTCTTGTAACAAGTGCTACCCTGGTTGAACAGGACTTCTCACCCTTGGACACCCATCATGGCAGCTCTGTTTTGTCCTTGTTCTTCTCTCGTATTGGACCCTGGACATGGTTTCTGTCCACCAGAATGCAAGACTCTGCCCACTAATGGGCAACCCTAACTAGTGTTGGTGGCCCATAGGGATTCTTCAAATAAAAGATTCCCCCACCACACAACTCCCCTCAGGGACTCTCTCAGACTTACCCTGGACACTGAGACAGACTGCGCCATGTCTCCATGAAGTCAACCATCCTATGTTATTAAACTATGCCAATGAAACAAAGAGGTTTCATACCTTGAATCCAACAAGGTTCTCATAGGAGCAAAGATGCTCCCCAGTAGTTTTTGTTGACAGATAGCCATGCTGATTCACCCCTTGCAAACATCTGTCCCACATTCCCCTAGACACAGGACCGAAACTGTCTAGTGGAGAATATGCCAACAAAAATTCTCACCGCAAGCCTGGAATGGCCTAAAAACACACCACCCTAACGACCTTCTGTCTGATCTTTGGTAAAACAAAAGATTTGACTTTGATGGTCATTGGTAGCCCCCCAACAGCTTTATAATTTCCGGTAATCAAGGACTCACTTGCCCATCTCAAGCTGCCTACTGGTACCCTGATCTGATCCCATAGATCACTTGGATGTTTCACATGAGCCCTTAACTGCACTTAACATGTGGAAACCTGAAACTGAAACAATGTGTTTCACCAGAAGCTTTACCAAAGTTTCACCTCTGCGCCCATATCAGAGATTGACTTCTTAATTGATGTACAGATCTTCCCAGATGGAAATCCCGCAGTTAAAAGGATTGGACCTGTGCACACCCGCCTTCCATTCCTACCACCATGATCGCTGCACTCGTCACCATGTGCACCCTCACCCTCACCATTATCATTGTGCTCATCATAGCATGGCACCATCAGATAGAGTCCCGGTCAAACAACTCTGTGGACAAAGGAACCATTCCTCCTTCCCCCTTCTTGACTACCAGCGACCTAGTCTTCACTGACATCTTGGACTGGCCAGATCCCATTCCCTGGACCCCTCCTACCCCACCCCTTGGGCCATTGTTCTTGCTGGCTCCCCTCACTGAGGATTCCCCCATCCTCCACCCCCTTGACGAGCACTACCCACCCTTGCTCGCTCTCATTCAAGACCCATCTCTCCTGGACCTAGATGACATCTGCAATGTCACCCACCCCATAGTAGCTGATGATGTATCTGAGATGGTACTTCAGATGTGAACCAAAGGTACCATTATGGTTTTTGTGACCTGGCATCACCCGTGACCTCCTACAACCATGTGCCCTGGTGGCACCACAACTTTCCCCTCCCCTCTCATGGTACCACCATTGTATTACCAGATTGTATTTGATGATCATCAACTCACAACTCAGCCATCCACTCTGTAATGGGCAAATCTTCATTCTCCCTTCTGATGGGATATGAACCCCATGCCTATCCCCCACTAGGAAAAACCTTCCTACCTGCCCTCAAGTCCAGATTAAATGCCATCTTGGACTCCTGAAAAGAAGCTGAAGCAGCTCATGAGCTCAATCAACAACATATGAAGAAATGATATTGTTCTTCCTTCAAACCATGGAAGGTAGGAGACCAGGTCTGGCTGAAGATGAAGAACCTTCATCTCCAAACTCTGTCAAAGAAACTCTCCCCTCAACATACCAGTCCTTTCAGAATCTTCAAAGCTATCTCTCCCATAGCCTACTGTCTAGATCTCCCCTCCTGATGGAAAATCCATAACATCTTCCATGCATCCCTACTCTCCCCATATTGGGAAACCACAGAACATGGCCCCAACTTCTCCTGACCTCCACTGGATCTTCTCGGATCAGAAGAAGAATATGAAGTGGAGGCTATCCTTGTCCACTGGAAAAACTTGGACAAAAGGCAGTACCTTGTGCACTGGAAATAATATTCAAATGTGGAACAAACATGGAAGCCTGCATGCAATTTAGGAAATGCCAAGACCATCCTAAAAGAGTATAAAAAGAAGAGCAGACTTTGAATCTCTCTTTCTTAAGAACCCCCATGATGTTCCCTTTCCTCCCCTCTGTTCCCCTCTCCACCCACATCAACCGTCTCCCACCATCTGCCCATCATCCATCTATGTCTCATACTTGAAAGCCAAGAAGCATCTGTCACACTTGAGAGACTTCCACTCTTCTTGTGCAATGACACCCTCATCCACCTCCTCTGCCTCTACAGGCATTACACCACTATTCAATTCCTTCTCCCCTGGGCCACCTGGGATATGTCAAGTTCCCATGTTAGGTCAGAATACTCCTATGCTGGTCAGACATCCAATGTCTCACCACTCACCTTGATCAAACAAGCCATACTCGAGATTAGGAACACCACACTCAACACTTTCCACATTGAGCGACTCCACTACTGCATCTCCATCCTCCCCTTGTCCACAGTCTCATCTTTCCTCCACCCTGTCATCTTTTCCCTTCCAGAAGAAGAGAGACAGGCATATGTACTTTAACAATGACCCCCTTCCTACCAACTCTGTCATCTTTGATGAAATGGCTTACTCCTCCCTGTCCTTTTCTCCCATGACTGTTGGATGAAGCGAGGGCCCTTGACAACCTCATCTCAAGCTTAGAAGCTGAGTTGATGTCAGAACCCTCTCTGTCACCACTGAGGACCCCTTCTTAGAGTCCACTGTCATCCCCACTCGCCTGCCACCCCCATATCCATTACCCCTCCTGCAGACCCAAGGTCCCCTTGTTATCTCAGATGGCATTGCCATTGAGTCCTTATCTCTACTGGACTCCCATCCCAGACTCCCCATAACCTTCCCCCCTCTATGGGAGACATTTTAGCAGCTGTTGAGGTCAGTCCCAGCAACCTTCTCAACAGACCTGGGGGAAGTACAACCCCCACTTGACTTGATCCTAGTTGAGCAGCTCCAGCCGAACATCATCATTCCACATCCCATGTGGGCCCCATTCCTCACCCTTCCTCCACCATGCATCACCCACCCATGGTCCCTGTCTGGTGTTACAACTGTCACACCTTCAGACACCTACACCCCTTCTGTCCCAGATACCAATGCCCCTTCTGTCAGGTCCTCGCCCCCAGACACAAGTAGGCTGATTGCCCTTACTGACATTGCAACTATTGCAACAAGCTTGGACACCTCGCAGTCAACTGCCCTCTCCATGACCTCTCAGCCATCAACTGGAACATCACCAACTACAAGGAGAACAAAGGCAACCAGGACAACTGAAGTCATGTCTGAGATGGAACTTCAAACATACGTGGAGGGTAATGTTACAGGTAACTGCACCCTCCCTTCATTTTCCCCTATTATTCCTCTTGATTACCCAGGGTCTTCCCTTTGGGACAACATCTTGGCTTCCTTACAGGAGTATGCAGTGTCTGACACTGCCTTCAAGGACAGCCTCTCTATTCTGTTCCTTTCCAATGACACTGCCTCTTTCTGATCCTATTCTTCTCATTCTGATTCTCTCCATTCCTATTTGACCTGAGGACACTGTCTTCTATGTCATGTGCCTTTTATATGTGATGCATCTCTTATCTCATCATCACATCTGTGCCTCCCCTTATGTTTTATTTCCTTTTATGTTTTGCCACCCCTAAAGCTTTTCAGGCCATATATATATTTGCGCTCCGCTGTAAACTACTCTTTAACTTAAACCTACACAGTCAACCATGTATCTTGGGTTCAACTCACTGGCTCGCTTCCTCTCTCACCAGCTCTATCGCTTCCTGCTCTCTATCTTGGTAAGAGCCATCTATTGATGTTAGCACAGTGGACTAGTGTACACTTTCCTTTGTCACGAGAGTGCTCAGGAATGCACCCAACTACATGTTGGTGTACTATTGTTACTTGGCATAACAGCATACATCAATCATCTGGCAAGGGTCTTCATTCAGATCATTGCCATCCATGAGTAGCACAATGTCATGCTCATTCGTGAGGTCTGAAACAGACAATAATTCTGATATATTGTTACACCCAACATTCCAGATGGAAACACAATTATCATATCCCAGGACTGGTTTACAGCTGACAGCTTCAACTGGCAATGTCAGAACATCATTGGGACTGAGATCATCACTGCTTGATGAAGAAGATGCTTCAGAGTCAGAAGAGTCAGAAGAAATTGGAGAGCGAGAAGCCACTTTGGGGGTTGCATAGCCCCAGTCCCCAAGCACCCCCTGCTGCTTGAGACTCCAGATTCTCTGGCACAAACATGCTTGAACATCATCATGAAGGTCATGCATGTGTGCATTGTGATCTGTCCAGCCTTTTGTGAAGGTGAGGAATAGATTTGCAGGGCTGATATCATAATGTAAGATGCCAGTGATCTCCAATGCATTCTTGTGCACTATGATTTGATCAGATTCAGAAACTTGGGCTGCATATCTTGAAAAATATATACTCACCAACAATGTAATCCAAAAATCCAACAAGAAGCTCTCTGAGGGATGAAAATTTGAGAATGAGGTTGCAGATAGGACAGGTGACAAGATGTGACAAGAGTCAGAGGTGGATGGAGGAGTCTGAAGAGAGGGCTGAAGAGAGGAAATGTATAAAAGAATTGACCACTGGGTATGGGGGATCTGGAGTCTGGAGCTGAGTCTTGACCTGTTCCTCACTCACCAGTGCAGGGACACCTTCAATATGATGCTGCTCCAGGATATGTAAGATTATATCTTCAGTGTACTTGTGAAGTGGGTCTATCCACGAATCTTTGACCACCATGGCCAGCTTGTCTCCATCTGCTGTATCAATCTCACCCTCCCATACTGTTGTTCCTTGATCAACCAAGCTATCAGATATAGCAAGGACAGATTTGAGCCAGATCCTGAGCTGTTTGCCATGGATGCCAGTGATCTCCACCCACTTGCTACCTTTTCTTTTCCAGTCCCAGGAAGGTTTGTTGTTCTGTTCAGCTTCTCCATTATCAAGCTCCCAGGATTGGGTATCTGAAGACTCAAACCCAGGGTGGAGCGCATCCTTGCTATCTGGCAGGGATGCTTGATTATTAGCCAAGTCAGATTCAGACTCTGACAACTGGAATATCTGGTCATCTGTTGACTTGGAGTCCAGCAACTGGGAGTCTCTGGAGTTAGGCCAAGGTTTGTTGCCATGCTCAGAAACAGAAATATTGATCTGCAAGTGCTGATCCCATGTATGCCACTTGAATGATATATTGAAGCCAATGGTCAAGTAGTCTAAGAGGAACACACTGATAAGGATGTGTAAGAATTGTAGGGGTGAAGAACTGATGTCATAAGGGCAAGTGGAAACCAATCCACTACAATGGAAGGTCATTAGGTAGATGGATGATCTGAGCATGCAAATGCATGAGACCAAGTGATGGCCATCTTGTGCACCCAGGAGACATGATGTCTTTCCTGCAAGCTCTAGGAATGATTCCTTTTCTTTCTTTGTGTTGGCCCAGTTCTTCACCTTGCAAAGTGTCATGATGTGTTCCCAGCTCCAGTTGCAGACACCCTCAGGAGTTCAGAAGTAGCAGGTGATGTTGGGCTTTCTAATTGCATATGCTCTGTCCAAGGATTTGGTTGTGAACTGAGAATTCCACCCGCTGCAGCAAGCAAATTGATGAAGGCACTTGAAATGAGAATTAGAAAACTCACAAGCACAACACTCCACATGTCTCATGCACAGCAGCACACACACTATTGAAGAAATCTGTGACATCAGCCTCATGATTTGCAGGTTTCCTTTTCTTGGCTGCAGGAAAACCAGACCAGATATACTTTGTGTCTTGACACTTGGTTGAGCTCCTGACATGTCCTTGAGTTTTCAGAGTGTCTAGTAGGCCCACTAGTGTTTCATCCTGTGGAAGTAAGAGCCATTCTGGGTAGATGAAGTCCAAAAATGTGTCACTATCCTTCTTTTGAGTGAGCCACACACTGACTCCCTGGGTGTTGTTTTCCAGCAACTGGTCCATTGTAGGACAGTGCCAATTAGTTTTGCACCTCAGTGGTTGAGGAATCATCAGTATCTGCAGCTTTTGATGAGATTTTGCTTTCTTTCTCCAGAGGGCTCATAGTAATGAGGTTGTATATTGTATGATTTGAGTTGCTATGACAGAATTTTTTTTCTCATGTAGACTTGTATGGCAATAACTTGACTTACTTGGACCTTCATTTGTTTTGATGGTAGCATAACTTGTCAAAAGCTGGCTCAGTCACTGTACATTCAATAAAAAAGATGGAGGTGGATTATCAGATGAAATCGATGCTCAAATAGAAATACACAATCAAGCTATGATATGTAATACATTCAAGTAATCTATAGTACCTGTTAAACCAGAAATTGGTACTTAGCTCATGACTGTTTAACTTGGTCAAATGCAGATTTGCCTCAGTGCTGAATTGCAGGATAAAGTGAGCAGGGGATTGAATGACTGTGAGTGGGATCACCTCTCCAATGCACTTGCCATTCACCCTCACCACTTGTTTGAGATGATGCATTCCAGTTACAGGACTCATGCCCCAAAAATTGGCCTGAGACGTGACATTGAAACATTGAACATAGATAGCAAAACAGTTGCAATGTAGGGGACAGAATATGACTTGGAGCTGAACAATGGAGTATCCAGCTAATCCATGGTTAGGCCAGCCACTCTCGGGCTCAAGGTTGATGATTGCAGAATCATATAGGCCATAGGGATGAGCAGTTAATGGAGGGATGGTATGAAGTGTCTGCAGTGGTTCCAAGCCCTTGTTGTGATATGATCTTTGCTGTACATGTATGTTGTGCCATATCTGAAGTTTGACATTATTCAGTGGGGTAGTGCTACCGTTCTGTTGGGAAATGAAAGTGGAAATCACAGGAACGAGATTGGGTAGCTGATACGTGACAGTGGCCTCAGCCAGAGTTAGCTGCAATAATGGTTTGGTTGCAAGATGGAATGCCATCATTGAGGTCATGAAGGTGTAGAAAGGTTTTGGGGCAGAGGGGTGGAGTCCTTGGAGGAGGGCAGACAAGATAGAAAAATAGTCAGCAATGGGATGTATTGGTGTGAGATATTCAGTGATGAGGCACTTCTCAGTGTCTGGCTCATGGTCTTCCTTGACAAAACCTTCATCTGCTGTCTCCGCATAGTTGTGCTCCTTAATGTAAGTTGCTAGGTCAAACTGGAAGCATTTGTCCAATCTGTCAAGGTGATGGGTGATCTGGCTGTAGTAATTTTGATTATTGCCAGCATAAGCAGGCACCTTGATTTCCCTGACATGGGCATGCTCTGTGACATCAGCACTCCATTGCATTGCAGCTCCAGATTAGCAAATGCCTGGGACCACACTCTAAAGGAGCTCCAGCTTAGGTAGCTTCCAATTCTGTCTTGCACCATGATAAATGACAGCATCCTTGTTGTCATGGAAATCTTGAAGCACCCAGGCCACCCAGTCAAGGGAATGCATTGTGAATATCAGTGCTTGCACAAGGTAATGGAAGTTGATGAGTGAATGAAGGGCAACAAGGAACCTATGAGGGATAGCACTGGCTACAGCACCTACAATATAGTGTTGAACAGAGCAATGATCCTGACTGGTAACTTGCTTCAGATTGGAAATGCCCTTGTCAAAGGCTTGATATCCTACAAGAGTCTGGATGATGGAGAAGTGATAGTCCAGCTCTGCAGCTCCCATTACCATGATACACCACTTGACATCATGGTCCCAAGCAAATTGATAGAAATGATGCAAAGCTTCAATGGTGATGAAGTCACAGGGACTTGACAAGGCCCAGCCCATCCAGACTGGATCCATAACTCCATTCAAGCCCAATGCCCTAATAGCCTTGAGAAAATTCTTGTAGTCATTAGGCAAGTATTTCAAACAGGCAGTATAGATTGCAGCAATAGTTTTCTCCACCGTATGAGGCAGATGTCGATGTGGATCACCAAAGTGTTTGGACATAGCAATGGTGACTGGGGAGGCTTTCAGTCCTGTGGCTGCCAATAGACACTCCTCAGGTGTATCTGCTATCCATGAAGCTAGAGGAGTGAAACAATAGCATAGGTTTCCAACAGGGTCACTCATCATAACACTGATGGCTGCTGCAGTCTTCAAGGGTGAGAGAATGATATTAAGGGCTTGATGTACTAGCCAATCTTGTAGAAGACCATGAACGTGGGTGGTTTTATGTATATGTAAACTTGGCAATGGGCAGTAATGCAAGAAGGAGGTAGGTGTGGAGGGATGTCTTGCTATGGATCTGTGCATTGATGTTGGCAAGGCTGATAAGGACTGGATGGGCAACATGGTTGCCACTCATGATGGAGATGTTCATCTTATCAAATGACAAGACCACTCCAAGTAGAGTGGCACCTGGTGGTAAGGCCTCCTATGACAGTGTTACTCTCCATGTATATGAGTGGAGAGGTAAGCTTACCTGGAGACTCCATGCTTAATCTCCAGTTAACCATTCATCATAGATATAACAAATCCTTGCAATGCAGGTCCAAACCTTGCTCAGGATGGATGAAATATGAGGCTTGAAGAGTGGGTGACTGAGAAGTGCTTGCAGGCAGTTGATAGGATTGCAGTAGAAAAGACGCAATGGTTGTTTGATAGGATACTTAGGTTTTAGCATTTCAGATTGCCACTTCAGGCCATGTGAAAGAATTTCTGCTTGAGTTCTCAGCTCTTTCACAGATTGAAATGGCAGTGAAGTATTCTTGATTTGCAGGAAATCAGGAAATGATATCATGCCCAGAGCCATCACTTACTATATCAAGCAACAGGAGACTGTTATGATATACTATATTTTCAAACATTTTAACTTAATGCATTCACGTGCATACTTTACATCCTTCAGACTTCAAAGTCACATGATGTGCATGTGACCGTGGGAAACTACACATGACCTATGGTCTAGACCAACATGTTGCACACACGCCTTATTAATTTCCGTTCTTTCTTTCCCATCATCATCTTCTTTCTCTCATGACGTCTTCTCTTATTTACCCATACTTAGCAATTGTTCCCATGGACCCTATGGTCCATGCGCACTCCTGTAACTTATATAAACTAGCTGTAGTTGACTGGACTCCCCAGTCTAATCCATTTGTTCACTGTGACCTACATCCTTGCGGCTGAATTAAGGAAGACACCCACCTCTTCTCTTTATCCTCTGCTTACTCTCTTGTCTTGGGTTTGGTGTAGCCTCGACGAGTCCCTGCCAGTGTTTGTTCGAGTCATCTCACAACACTTGGATTAGACTTATACACTGCCTGGGCTCTTGGGCTAAGGAGTACCCACTGGTGTTTTCCAGTTTTTATTTCTTTATGTTCGCCACTTTAGAATGTGGGGTAGTACCCCAAGCTTTTGTCTCATTAGATTAGAAACTTTCTCAGTCCCTCCATTGAGGTGATAGCCACGCAAGGGTCGTGCCTTGTTTGCGAAGAGCAATATGGGAACCACTGTTGTCATGCAGCCTGTAGCCGAGCTTATATCACCGTGTTAGTCCCTCAAGTGATTGGGGAGGTAGAGCATCAGTTTTTAGTTTTTTATGTTTAGTATATGTATTGTTTTGTTCCTGGGCTTTGTGGACCCCAGAGAACCCATTACGAAACCTTACAGAGAAGAAGATATTACCTCCGGTTGAAAGTTTATTTTTTTAGATCTTCTACTTGCCACATCCCTCGAGCTTGGTTGTAAGATACCTCATAGTAAGGATTAAGCTGGCTCACGTTCGCACAAACCGAATAGTGCAACAACCCCGACTGGTTCAAACCCCTACTGCTCCAGTAGCTCCTCCTCCACTTCCTT
>JBBPQV010001208.1:0-11705 GCA_038092675.1 Boletus rufocinnamomeus | reverse complement strand
GGGAGGGGGCACATCATCCCCAGTGATAGGCGGTGGAGGTGGGGGCGGGGGCGGGGGTGAAGGAGCATCATTTTCGAACATCGGCGGGGGCGGTGGCGGCGGAGGCGGGGGTGGAGGCGGGGGTGGAGGCGATGATAGAGAACCCAACGATGACACGCCCTGTGAGGAATTTAGCGGAGATCTAGGCAAAGTAGTACCTGAGGGAGGAGGCGGTGGAGGTGGAGTCTCTTCAGGAGAGTCTACAGTATCCATCGTTGCGAGTGGTTCGGTCTTATTACCCTTCGATACCGTGACCTTTCTACGGTCCGCTGGAGGGGGTGGCGGAGGTGGATTGCTAGCTTTGAACTCCTGCTCCTTGGACCGCCCAGCCAAGGACTGCTTGAGTACTTGGACATCAGCCTTGAGCGTGACAACCTCCCGCTCTCTCTCGGATATCTTGTCGAGAGTTCGGCTGAGGATCAATTGAACGTTCGTGTCGTTTGTCTTCTCGTCTTCCTTGGAGTGAAAGCAAGAATATACCGACTCGAGTGCATGCTTGACATATGCTATCTCTTTGTCCTTATTAGAAATCGAGTTATCCATCTCACCAATCTGATTTTGAAACACTTGAGCGCGAGAACGGCGAAACTGATGTCACTTTGACCTACCCTTTCTTTGAGCGTCGTGATCTCCTCGCTGAGTGTATTCATTTTCGCCTTGTCACGCTCCTTCCTGGCCCTGTCATCCTAGATTCGGATATGGTTATCATTTTCCAGCCTAACAATGCAAGAAACTGGGTCAGCTCACGGGATCATACGACTCGACCGAGTGCTGAATCTTCAGTCGGTCTATTTCACCCAAGAGTTGAGTAACTTCCTTCTCCTTCTGTCTCAGCCTTTGCATCAACCCAATGACCATCTGCAGAAACATGCGGTAAATCATTCACGGTCACGGAAAAGTATGTTGAGATCGGAGTCAACATGCCTCATTCCCAGTCTTGGAACCCGAATTAGCTTTCGACTCTGGAGACGGTGTCGGCGCAGATGTAGGCACGGGTGACGAATCGTCTCCAATATATATGGCGGAGCCTTCCCGACGATGACGATGGCCGCTGCCAGTCTTCAACGTCGCATTCTGCGCAAGCAGTGAGATGATTCACGGGAAGAATAGACGAGACGAACCTCTCGAGTGAGATCGTCCACTTGAGTACGCAACTTCTGGACCTCCTCTTCCAGTGTCTTAGTGTTGCCGATAGGAAGCTTTCGCCCGGAGAGTCGTTGCACTGATGCGACCAGTGTCTGCAAGAAGGTCGTCCATGCTTGCTCGCTGGATACTCTGCGTCAGTTCTTGATCGGCATTACTGATGCAAAAAAGCATACGAGTCCTCTATCGCAGCAACACCTCCAACGAACTCGTCCACGACGGAAAGGGTCCCACTCTTGAACAACCTGAAGCATCATCAGGTCCAAAGTCGTTAGTAAAACGTGGAATGATACCAACGGGTCAGAAACGCCTTGAAAAACGGCATTGAGTTTGCGAAGGATACTCTCTATAATGCCTCCAGCCTCGAGTAACCGAGCAGCTTGCATGATCTCATCAAACAAAAGGCTCGCCGGTTCTGATCCTTCCATCGATTGCCTACGACTATCCCGCACTGCCTTCCGTGCCCGTTCACGAAAATCTTCTTCGTCTTCATATTTCTCCTCCATATACATATCCAGTTGCTTGAGCAGCGAATCTGGAGGTTTAATGTACCGGAGTGCCTAGAAGTGACATCAAGACACCACACCGAGGATATCAGACAGGACTACGACGTACCGCAACCACTTCGTTTAGTCCTCGTCGACCGAACTCGTCTCGCAGCACAATTCTTTCCTCTAGCATGTGGGGACAATTGGTCAAGGCATTGATGAGCGCCATGAATGCCGTCCTAGCTTCCCATATCCCCTCTTCTTCCATGGGTAACATCAACTCCGGTACAACAGACTCTGGAGAGTCTGGTATTTTGAGGGCTGACACCAATGACTGAAATCGAAAGAGCTCATTATATGCGATCCGGTACTCTGATAAGGCGGCCAAAACGGCACGATGGCCTTCGTCGAACGAGACCATGCATATCGCTGCGAGAAGCTCCGCCGCCAGCGTCCTGATTTTGAGAAACGTTCCATGAAGGGAGTACGCAATATGCGTGACGATAGTTGGAGATAGCAAGACAGCGTCGAATCCGGGCTATCGAGAAGCCATTCGACTCTTCTCGTTGTAGTCGAGTCTATTTCAATGACGTACCTCGGTATTCAAGAGGACTCTCAGCGACCGGATCACCTCCAAGAGAACGCTGTTCTCGCTATCAGTAACAACCTTTCTTTTTCCACCCTTTCCGACTAATGAGGAAAGTAAACCGCTGATAGCAATGATACCTTCTTCAGCTATGAAAGCCTCGATCCAAGGCAGCTTAGCAGTGGACAGATGCACTCGCAACGAGATAAGGTGTTTCGTGAGCTTCGAATCCGCATTCCGCGACTTGCGTATGCCATCCACATAGGCACGAGCAGATTTTGAATGCTCGTTATCTGTGGTTGACTCACCCCCCAAAGCTGCCCACCAAGTGCTAAACATGCTTCCAGTGGCCTGTGGCTGTACAGACTGCGCTTCTTCTACGTTCTCCGAAGAAACAGAGAATCTGGGCCCTGTCGCAAATTCGCCACTCGAACGACTCTTAAGATTGCCACTCGGAGGTGGAGGGGAGGTTGTCGAGCCCCACGTCGGAAACGCAGAGAATCGTTTGAAGAAACCCGAATCACCACTGGGCTGTGGAACAAGCCGGGAGGGGAGCGCACTTCCACTAGACGGTCCATAAGTTGCAAAGGAGGCCGGAGAAGCTAAAGGGCTAGCTGAAGTGGTCTTGTCAAACTTTCCTCGTAATTGCTCGATAAGTTGTCGTTTCTTCTCTGGTGGCAATGAACGCATATTTGCCCTCGCCTCGCCCTTGACACCTACCAGATCCTGGAAGCAAGTTCTCAGCATTCTTGTGTTAAAAATGAATAGACACTGCTTACTATACAACGCTCAAACTCTTCCGAGTCGAATTCACCCGAGCTGACACTTTCTCCCGTCGAAAGACTTCCACCCGTATTCTGTTGAACCACCAAAGGTTCGCTGACGCTTTTCCGATTACCGGTAGGGGTTGCGACGACCGCCGAACTCGTCGCAGGTGTAGGCTGAGACCAATTAGCCAACAAGCTCGTGAGACGACTTTGAGCGACAGAGCTCCGCCACTCGGGGGATCCTGGCCTGGGAGTGGCCGGGAAAGGTTTAGAAGACCCAGCGCTCGACTTGTTCTGCTTTGCGGTACCTCCCCCTCCCTCGTCCGCAGAGCTGTCAGTCTCCGTACGCGATTGGGTAGAAGAGGCACGCGGTTTGCGGCGGAACCATTGGTCCGGAATGCAGAATCGGATGGCAGGTGGGTACTCGGAAGACCTCAGAATGTCGATCATGAGTGTGGATCCGGACAATTGTATAGCTTATCATCGAAGTTAGCATTGTCACCCCCACCGAGGGGTCGTGAAGGGTCAAGAACCGCACACCTTGATTTCCGGAAAGCACCTCGAGCACATACTCGATCTGTCCACCCCCACGGGAAGAAGGGACCACCTTGAGTAAACCAAGCTCTTGAACGACATTGTTGACGACGTCTTCGACAGTGGCGTCTTTACCAAAGAATGCAGTCCATTCGAAACCATCGTCGATCTGCGGTATGCGCAAACAGGCAAGCGATGATGAATGGAGAGGATGTCGGGCGACGAGCCGCAGTACAGGGGTACGCGGCCGGGAGGTCAGCGGGAACGCGGAGAATTGCTTCAGAGAGGTATCCGCTGAATCTGGGTTGGACTTGCTCAAGAGTGGGGCGATGAGCGATGTCGGTTCTAGGATGCCTGGATCACAGAAACACGCCCTGGACGTAAATATCGGCACGCATCGGATATTTACCGAATCCTCACCGTCGCCAAGAGTAACCAGCTCTGTTTCGTCCCACGAGCGGCCTGGTTTTTCCTTCCGCACATGTTGGAGTGCCCAGGCGGAGGGCGCAACGTCGAGTACGGTACCCTTGACCTCGTCCAGCTGTATTAGGGTTTCGATAAGATCCTGGGCTGTGGTATCTGCTGATATAGAGGGGTATTGGAAACTGCCGTCTAGCAGCAGCACTGGAACCGTTAGGGGGTCAAAGTCGTTTGTCGCCATTTTCTCCAGGGGCCTCGAGCGTTCACTAGTGAATCGACCTGCCACACCACATTGAGATCGGTGTTGCAGTGATAATCGACGCCGTGACTTGATTGGCTTCGCAGTGTAGCTCAGCAAAATGGCTAGATCTACCCTGCGCTCCAAGTTATATGGTGGTGTTCCTCAGTCAAAAGCGGTGGAGTCCCACCAGCGCGGGAGCTGTTCAGACAAATAGCGGATGCATGCAATTACACGAGATACAGCAACAAAATAACACGTAGATCAACGACGACTATCCAACACGATTACGGCTGGGAAGATTCCCCTTCCGTATCCACCGAAGGATGAACCATGTAGTACACACGATCATTCTCTCTCGCCTGCCCCGAGGAGGAAGACTGTTGCACCGTTCCATCGCTGGCTGACTCTGGCAACGAATCTTGCACGTCCCCACGAACTTCCAGAAGGAACTTATCCTGCATGACGCAATTCATTTCGGTCAAACTGAGTCAAGAATCAGCAATCTAAACTTCCATACCTTCACCAACTTCCTCAAAAGCTTCATAATGAGCTCCTTTTCGTATTCCAGCTCTTCGACGTCCTGTACCTCCGATTCCTTGAGTTCAAGGTACCAGTCGATGAGCTCGTCCCTGTCAATCCCTTGCCCAGTCTCTCGCTCCGTTGCAGAAATATGCAACACCACGAGACTCTGCAACGTCATGTATTTGTCGTGAGTGATAATCATTCGCCGTCTTGGCTGAGGCGGGGCAATGGCAGGTGCTTCTGGTAGCACGCTCCCTGCTCGCGACGATGACGACGGTCCAGCACCACTGCTTGTCGCCACGCGGTTCAATCCTAACGAGCTCTCCTCCGCCGCATCCATCGCTTCGATCTCAGCGGATGACATTTCCACGTCCTGACTCTCGTCAAGCCCGTTCGCAGCCTGCGCCGCGTTCCCGTTGGCACCACGCTCGGCCTCGAGCTCTTCCTCGTCAAAATCGATATCGTCCTGCTCGACATGGATGATGGATTGCCGCAGGAGTGTGTATGCTTCGCGCACGAATGCCGGAATTATCTCAGCCGTACAGTTCGCGCGGGCAATCGCTTCGCTGAGACGGATCATACTTTCGAGCTGTCGAACAGTAATCCGGTACGAGTTTCGACCTACGCCAGTAGCATCATCTTGCCGCAAGATTCTGTACTTTTCAACCAAGACGTCCGCTGCTTCGGGTGCAAACTACGAAGGATCAGTAAAACCTGCAGACTCAGGAGCTGTTTCCTCACCTTGGGACTGAATGTTCGTGCGTAGCGAATATAACGCTGCAAGGCCTCCGTGCTGAATTCTGGGTTGATAGCTTCATCTTGGAAACGATGGACATTAACGATATGCTTGGCAATGTTCAAATCCGTCTTTTCATCGCACTCATCGAGGACCACAAAGAACAGATCAAATCTACTCATGATCGGCGCACTCATAGCAAGGTTAGCCCTGAGTGTTTTCTTTCGATCATATCGTCCGCTGATAGGATTCGCGGCGGCCAGAATTGACGTCCGGGCATTGAGTGTAGCATGGATACCAGCCTTGGCTATGGATATCGTTTGCTGTTCCATGGCTTCGTGGATGGCGACTTGATCCGAGATATCCATCTTGTCGAACTCGTCAATGGCACATATACCGTTGTCCGCTAGCATCAGAGCACCAGCCTCGATGGTAAAGTCACCTGTTTCTTCGTCCTTTACGACCGCTGCTGTGAGACCAGCAGCAGAGGATGCCTTTCCGGAGGTATAGACTGCACGAGGTAGGAAGGAACAGATATACCTGGCAGATACCTGGTTAGTTTGCGCTTATGAGATGGAAGGGGATTACCACGCACTTGAGGAACTGCGACTTTGACGTCGACGGATCTCCAACGACGCAAATGTTGATGTCACCACGCAAGTGCATCCCTTCAGCGGTTTGCTTGTGTACACCGCCCATCAATTGCAGCAAGAGTCCCTTCTTTACAATTTCATGGCCATAGACAGTTGGCGCTATACTCTCCACCAGTCGTGAGTAGATGTGGTCCGAGTCGATCATACTCTTGAGTTCATCGAATTCAGGCTCGGTTAGTGATCTGAGGAAGGCTTGTCCATCCTCCTCGCCATCTTCTTCTTCACCACGGACATTGGTACCACCCTGTAACCAACATTAGTCGTTGCGTTAATGCGCATATATGCTACTCACTCTACCATCAGCATCATGCACCATGCATGCCAAGAAAGCTGTTTTATACTGCAGATCCCGCACACCGAGACTCTTCAGGCCTGTTACACCACTGCTAACACCCCCCGTTGCAGCATTCGCCCCGCTTTTGCTCGCCTCCCGCATAAGCTCCGCCTTGTTTCCACCGGGTAATCCGAGTTGGCTGACGTCCGGCACGACGATGAACGTTCCTGTAAATACACATTTATCTCCGGCTTTTGCTCGCTCAACGAGCTCGGACCGAAGGATGACATCAAGAGATCGGGGCATAGAACCAGTTGGTATCTCGGAAGGGTTTTCCTGAATGCGAACCTTTTGCCAATCCGTGAATTTAGAGGTATCGATTTGAAGTTGCCATGCAGCGCGGTTACCGCAGGTTGGGTTGGGACACAAACTGGGCTATACGTCGGTGATTAGGAAGACATCAGCTACGCAAATGTGGAAAACTGTACCTCGGTATACTTGAATTGTTGTTCTATCTCATTGACGAGACCACCACAAACTTCGCAAATAAAGCTTCCGTACAACAGCTCAGGCCTGACTTCACTCGTTCTCGTCACTGTACCACTGATACTCATCAGCGTACCGATTTTATCTGTGCGGAGATCTCGAATGCCAGAGACCAAAGGGAGATGATAGAATGCAATGTTGAATTCGCGAGATTGGAGGTTCGAAGAGTCTGTGGTGGCAGCAGTCGGATTTATTTTGAGATATTCGGGTTCATACTCTGCGACCAAGTTGTGAAGCGCGCGGCGCAGGTACGGGAGGAATCTGTAATATTGCTTCTGGATTGCGTCCGCAAGGACGTCGTCTCTCTGTAAAAGGTGACCGTAATCCACGTAGAGCGTCGTAATTTCGTATTCCCGCATGGTGTGGATCTGCTGGACATACACCAGTTCTCCATCCGCCACTTCAGGCAAGCCACCATCAGAGGCAGGTGTAGACGGTAGAGCAACATCTTCAGTAAACCTAGTCACGACGCGGTGAGGCACGGGAACACGTCCACCCAATCACCACTCACGTTTTCAGAAAAGTTTCGAAGCTTTCGCATACACTCTCGCCTACCGCATCCCTAACCATTGGAATGTCGCCACCTGGCTGGTTTCTCGGTCTCCGTCTGGGCCTTGCGCCTGTTTCATCTTCTCCCTGAGCTTCTTGTGTTTGGCTGTTGCCAAACGCCAGCGCATCCGTTGCTGGCCGTCGGACTGATCTTGGGGTGCCATTGGACGATGCTGTTGGATTTGGCGCGCTGCTCGGCGGCAACGACGACCTCGGTGCTGGTGGCGACGATAAACCGTCAAAGTCCATCGTCTTTTTCTGCTAGTAGTAGATGTCGAAGGTCAAGAAACGATCTCGCGACGCGCCAAGATTCGCATTTGGCGCGAGACTGCCTGCCCTAAACGACTGTCTACCCTTTCGTCCATCACGTGTTCAGCGCGTGTTATGACGACGTCCCGACCCGAGCTCGTGTAATTATAACCAGTACCTTCCTTATCCTTGTTCCTTCCGTGGCTTGTTATGACCGCGACGGACAACTCGCTGGAAGCGTTGGACCCTGCATATGTCGCAGACGTCCTCTCGAGACCCCCCTTTGTGCAAATAACCGGTGTGTGCAACGTCCGCGATCTAGGGTCCTACCCCACCACCGCACCCAATCTCATGACGAAGCCTGGCTATGCCTTTCGCGGCGCGGAACTATCCAATATCACGGAAGAAGGTATTCCAGCTTCTATGTTATCCTCGCAAACTTCGTGGCACCTTCTGATGTCATGCATACCAGGCATTCAGCAGATGAGGACACTCGGGATTACTACTGTATTTGATCTCAGATCGGATCCAGAGATGCAGAAATACTGCACTCCAATACCCACTATCGAAGGTGTGCAAATATTGCGCACGCCTGTCTTTACAAACGAGGACTACAGTCCAGAAAGCATGGCAAGGTGCGCTGGGTGAACGACTCGACGTTCTTCGCTTACCCTTGTTTGGTAGAAAATTTGAGCTGTACGCAAGCGGTACTACGGAGGTACAGCGGCAATTACCGCTCATCGACCGCCGCTGAGCGCTTGTGCAGGCATTTATGAAGTTATACTCTCAAATATTAGATCACGGTGGTCGCGCGTTTGGTGCCATTCTTCGACACGTTCGGGATAGACCAAACGCTCCATTCCTATTTCACTGCACAGGTCTCTTTTTCGCATCCCATCGTATGGTGCTTCTCATTGACAGAATGTCGTTCCAGCGGGGAAAGATCGCACGGGCATCGTTGCTGCCATTCTATTTAAAGTACGGTGGTTCAACAAGGTAACATTACCATCGCTTACCCCTACATAGCTCGCAGGCGTAGAGGACCATTTCATCTGCCAAGATTACTCTTTGACCCGAATAGGTCGCGAACCAGATCGCGAAAAGGTCCTCAGACGGCTCTTGAAAGAACCACTGTTTGCAGCCAACTCCGAACTCGCACTCCGGATGCTCACGTCTCGGTACGCACGATCGATGACCCTCTTTTGCGTTCATGGCCTCACTGCTGTTCGTGGGTCAGATACGAGACGATGCACGCAACGCTGGGTCTTTTCAGGGACAAGTATGGCGGCGTCGAAAATTATGTGAAGAATTTCTGTGGACTTACCGACGACGATCTATCGATTATTCGGTCGAACCTGGTGGTGCCTGCCAAAGCGCGGATGTGAGGGTGCTCTTCGTGTGTCGCACAAGCCTATTACTTTACCACCGTGCATGTTGTGGAACCAGGGCAATAACAGGATAACAATCCAAACCTGAGTATTGGTGATAGTGAGAAATCGTAGCCCGCAACCGGTGGTTGCTATCAAAACTGAGTGGTGATGACTGTCGCGTCATCTGAAGCCTCAAAAAACGTGTCGATGAGCCGATGACAGTCGCTAATCATCTCCAACCTGGGATGTTATGATGCAGTTCTTTCCGGCGTAACTAATTCATGTAGATCTAATGACATGGCGATCGTCGCTGGCACACCTTGCTTATGGACGCTGTATGGAAGACCTCCATCGCGGCAAGCACGAGTGCAAAATTACACTATTAAACGTCCAATATCCATCGTAAACGAAATAATGTGCAGTTGAAGAAGGGAGAAAGAAAAAAAAAAGTCCTCTAACCACCACCAACACACCCACTACCCCCACTCAACTCTTCCGCGGAATCAACGTCACCGGTAACCCCGCCCGTCGTTGCTTCTGTTGCTGCATCGCCAGTGACGACCCACCCGTCGGACCCATCACAGACCCCGGAAACGACTGCGTTCCCTGTCCCATCATTCCTCCCGACAACAATCCACTCTGTCTCGCTCTTGGATTCAACGGCGATAACGCAGGTCGTCCCGATATTCCCGCCCCAACTCCCGCCCCCGTCGGGGACGTCGTATCAGTGCCCGTCGCACGCCGTCGCATGGAAGGCCCAGGTACGCTCCCACTCCCACTCCCACTCCCACTCCCACCTCCACCATCAGCGGATTTCGACGACGAAGCGTCGGTCGTCTTGGTCTCGAACCCGGCAAACGGGAGATTGTCTGCTCCGAGGGCTTGTCGACGAGCTTTCTCGTGCTTTGCTTGGACCGCGCGAAAATGACTGAGCAGATCTTGCCATTTTATTTCGTTTTGTCCAATCTTGGCGCGCGCGGATATCGACGGGACGGTCCTGTGAGGTCAGGGTTACATTAGGGATGAGGAAACGTGTCGTCTGGCGGACGTACGATCTGGGTGCGATGTGTAGGAAACCGGCAGAGTTGACTGCGTTGAGGCGATTACGAAGAGATACAAATGCACTGCTTTGTGGCAACAACATAAGGAGACCGTATAGACACTTGAACAAGTAAGGATATCGTTCGGGCTCGAGGAGTTGGAGACGGAGATCTTCGGATGCTACATATCAGACAACGCCAGTTGTAGAAAGGAAAAAGGTTACATGTGAACACCGGAGACTCGATTAGCTGGACAAGTTTATCGATTTGCACCAACATGGCCACTGTCATTTCGAGATCCGCGCTATGCATCAGTGAGTTAGTTTGAAGAAAAACATGAATACGAGTTTGTCATACAATATCGATAAAAGGTTAGAGGCATGTTCATACGCCTGCGCTAATAAACAGAGTGAGAATACAGAAACTGCATTGTGACACCATGACCGGTAAAGTGTTGTGAATAGCGCTTGTCCGTCTTGCTGGAGCATACGGATCTAATCAGCGTCAATTAACCATGCGGGGGGGACACGCACCCGAGTTTCTAAACTTTTCAGTCGTTTCCTAAACTCGGCAAGTTCCGGTGAGGTAACAAGGATCGTATTCAGCTTCTGGACGATATCGCTGGCAAACTCCAGATCCTGCAATCCATCAGAGAACGAGTCAGAGATTCAACGATCAAGGCGGTACCTCTTCTTTCTCTAGAATCTCTGCAAAGGTACGATATATCCGTTCCGTGTTGAGATTCAAGCACAGCTGCCGAATAATCAAACTCCCCCGTGCTTCTAGCAGTTTCCTATCTGTGCTAAATAGCTCGAGAAGATTCATCATGAAAACACGGAAGTAGCTCTCCTCCGAACTAGAAGAGATCTGTGCAAGAAGCTGCAAGTCGTGTTTGATCACCTAGAAAGCAGAGCTTCAGATGGTTGGAAGACAGGAGGCAACATCACCAAACCTCTTCAGATGGATCTGAGAGCGTCTTGAGCAGTGCAGGAAAGGTACCGTCTTCCATGGCCAAAATCTAGAATAGTATGAGCCGAGGTAGCTTCCAGGTCATTGGTAACCGCATACTTTCTTGGGCGCCTTCTGGTGGAGCATGATAAGCCACTGTAACGCCGCTACCCTGGTCTGCTCGTGTTCACTCAAAAATTGTATCGTCAACTCGTTCACGGTTGCTACGTAATCAAAGACGTCTTCACCCTCATTCTGCTCTTCTTGAACAGGTGATGGTACCGTCGGACCAACTACCGCTGGCGCGGGTGGACCAGATGTACTAATCGAGGACATTCTGGATTGTGGGCGGCTGGGTATCTCCGATGCTGCGGGCACAGCGGTACCAGAGCGAGATCTCTGAGTTTGCGGTGAGGTGGTTATATCCGAAGCGGTAGAAGGTTGACCGTCCGCTATCGACTCGGGAGAGGACGCATCTCTTTGAGTGCCCGGTTGAAGAGTCGATTGACGGGACGACAGCACTGGTGCGGGTGCGGCGGGAAGAGTCGGCGAACCGGTGAACGTGCGTGAGGATGTTGACTTTTCGACAGTTGGCTGCCG
>JBBPQV010001207.1:0-11707 GCA_038092675.1 Boletus rufocinnamomeus | reverse complement strand
TTTCATCTAGGAGATTTGTAATCCCTAGCTTATAGTGTTTCATCTGTGGAAGGCAAATCAGTAGTCTGGGAAACAAGCACTTTAGTTTCATTGCATTTGCCTATAAAGAAGACACCGGGACCGACCAAGTCCTTGTGGATCATCTCTTCGAACTTGCTGAGAGCAATAGGATTGCTGTTTAGCTCCCATTTGAGGTACTGGCACATTTCTCTTTCTGTCTGGTAACAAGTGGTGGAGAAGTGAGACAAAGTTGGGGTTGAGGGAATCAAGGCTGTGGTTGAGGAAGCCCTTGAAGGAATAAGTCATGGGGCTGTTGAAGTGGTTGGTAGTGAAAGTCGGGGAACCTGACCAATCGGTCACCCTGACCTTGAAGGATAAGTGGTTACCCCTGGGCCAGCATTTGCCAAACACTTCCACCATTGTGTGGTCTGTCTTCTTGTGTGATCAGCATACCTGGTCATCCATGATGTGGATGAGGCTCCCAGGCTTGTTTTGCAGAAGCCGAACACACTCAGTGTTGTCAAAGTATGGCTCTGAGGGGACAAAGTGAGAGATACCCTCCACCTGGTGCTCATCAACATGTGACTTGAAGATACATTTTTGAATGAAATTCTATAGGTGTTCATTGGCAAAGTTGATGCAAAACTGATCAAGGGAATTGGGTCAGCTTGTTCGAGTCATGTTTTGTGGGCTGGGAAGATCAAAAAGACTGAAGAATGTGTCATAGTCATCGTGACAGAGGCATTGGGCTTGTGTGAGATGATGTCAAGGCATGATTCAATGGTGTTGTGGATAGGAAAGAGGATCATGCGGCAGGAGAAACATGACAAGAGTAAATGGCAAGTATTTCCTTTTCCAGATGACCAAAAAAAAATGCACAAGACAAAAAAACATGTAAAATCCATATCAATAAGGCAGCCCATATTGATCAGGTGTGATCAGGATAAGTACCATAAGTAAGCTACCTCACAAACTCAAAACAGTGGTGATCAGCATACTTATTGACATAAAATGCCTGGAATGCATCATAAGAATGGTGGGATTTTATCATCTGAGAAATAGTCCTTTTGCCATAGATAGGTATCAAGTGGGCAGCACAAAAAATGGTGTCAATATGGATAACAGCTAAGTCCGGGAAATGATTTGCAAGAGAAGATGGGCGAACCATCCACATTCTGGTGTCCTTGTCAGGACAGTCACCTATTTTCTCAAACCACTGGATTACTGCACATGGGTAGAGTACTCTCCGGTATGTGAATGAAAAGAATGCAAGAACACATGCAATATCATATGCATGCATCACAGTTTCTTCAGGAATTACTGACAAAGATGCAGTTGTGCCATGGACCAGTGTTTCTCCACATGGGGGTGGAACAAATGTGCTCCATGTGCATCCCACTGATGCCACTCAGGTCACTTGGTGCATAGAAGCATGAGAACGCAGAGTTGAGAACTGAGATATGACCCTTAAAGTGAGGACAATCAGTGACAGGGATATCTGTTGGATCTCGCTGGTCATCTGGATATAACTGGGTAAAGAAAAAGCAGCTAACAAGACCAGGTAAAGTTGGTGCTTGGAGTTCTTGGGCTAACTTGGCTAGCGTGTGCACACATTTTCGCTCTGCATAATGCAGAAGTTAGATATTTCACTACATGAATTGACAAGAGGTTTGAATGTACAGAGTGTCTTTGAAAGCTCCACATGCACAGTAAGGTTGGTTGGACAGTCATCAGCAACTGCTTCATCATTGTCTGCCTGCATGCTTGCTGATTCTTTGGCCTGCTGTTCAGCTGCAGAGTCCATTGTGCCCTGATTAACAGCATGGGAATGTTTGAGCCCTGGTGCTTGAGGCAAAGTGAAAGGAGTGCCTATAGAGATGCAACATCAGTTATGATCATTCAGTTGTAATGGCAGAGAAAAAAAACGTATGAAGTGAGTTGATAACAAATGATAGACAGGTACCTTCGAGCCTTCCCCTCTTGGTGAAGTTGAGGCATGACATGGCGATTTTATCAAGGTGCTGGTTGGTGAGAAGCATCTGACCGAGTGCCTCATACCTGCTTGAACAGCAATAAGGCTCTTTCACTGCTTTAATATGTTTACACTCTGTGATGGAAGAACAGAGACTGTTTGGAGCACCAAATAGACGTATGAGAGTAGGATAGTGTTTGGTGGAGTGTTGACAGGGAAGAGAGAAGGTTGCAATGACAGGAAACTTGCCAGTTTTGAAAGCTTCTCGGTAGTGGTGAAAGCGGATAAGAGCATCCTGAATTTCATCCATATCATGTTCCATAATGACATGGTGGTGAATGAAGTAACAGAATTCCAAAAATGCACAAAAAGTGTGGATGATTTTGGGGGGAACATGTCCTTCAATTGCCAGAATGTAGACCTAATGAGAGATAAGCGTGCTGTTTGGACAATATATCAGTATACAGCATACCTTCATCAATGCCTTTGAATCGTTCCCAGTCCACTGCTTGAAGCCATGGCCCTGTGGGAAGCGTCGCAGGCCTGCAAACAGAGCAATGGTGGCAATCCTATAGACATCTGAGTCAATTATTATGTAATCGTGCACAAAAGATGAATGGCAACTTACCTCTGATCAATGTTGTCAAGGATATGCTCAGCTTCCTTCTTTTCATGCCTGGTCTTGATGTACAGTTCTATCCAATCAATAAGGTGATCTTTAGAGCACCCTTTGATAAGTTGATGGAGGAGATCAGGGGAGATGAGCTGGTTGATGTCAGCACAGGGGAAGTCATTTGTGAAAGGCTGTCATGGTATGAAGATTATGAGAAAGTTCTACATTTGAGAAAACTGTGAATTGGAAACTCACAATGAGATCTCCTACAATTCCATAATCCTCCCAAAGGGATGTGAGCGTGCATGCCCTGAATAGCTCTTCTATGAAGTCTCAACTACGTGTACTCACATCAGCATCCAGATTGACCCAATTTGCGAAGCATCTATAGAATGTTTGAGTGCTCTCAACTGATTGATCTTTTCTTAGATGACATACCTTGGACACCAGCTGCACACAATACAGGTAAGGAGAGCCTGCTCCTTGTAGTCAGCAATATAAGGACCCAGGCTATATACTACACAATGATGATAGCCATTGCCAAACTTGACAACTTCAGGTGTTGTCATTGCAGGCTTGAGTGGGTTGAGGATTGTTGCCAGTGAGTTGTGGAAGAGTTGCTGGTGAAATTGGCAAAACGCTGCGTTGGGTGCATGTTCCTTTGTCACTAGTCGGGATATGAAGAACTGAGCTTGAACAAAATGTGATGTACTTACTTTTGGGAATTGCAAGGAAGCCGATAAGCACGAGAGCATCCCAGTGAGCTCAGCATACATGGTTGCAGACATTTCCAATGGATAGATACAGGGGGTAGAATTCATTGTTGCCTGTCCCAGCTGAGACAGTGGTCTTGTCACTACCTAGATTTATCAGCATGAATGTACTTCCAAGCGTGTTTTGGTCCTTCGATATAAGGTCCTGTTTGATTTTAGATTAGTGAATGCCCACTGAATAGAACAGAATGATGTACTGCCTGCTCCCATGCCCAGTCAGCAGACATAAAATCCTGGAATCATCTGATATCACCCTCAGTTGAGTATTCTTGGAATGGCCAAAGGTCAAACTCACTTGCAAAACTTGTGTTTCCAATGATGTGGTGGATGACATGACAGGGGTTCCAGAACCACACTTCATATTTTGCTTGCATCCATGGCAGCAGATTAGTCACAGGGAGGGGTCAGTGTACTGGACTGAAAAACTCTCCCATTTTATGTCACTGAGGAGTACTGTTGATGGTATTGTATAGATGGCAGTGGTTCATGAATGGTGGGCTATCACCGTGTTTGAGTAAACTGGCTGCCCACAAGTCAAGAAGGATGTCTATCTGTCCTGCAGACATTTGATTCCAGGTGAAGAGGAACTCTGCCATCTTGAACCTGATCTGGTCATTGTATGGCACCCAGTCATTGGAGTTCACACTATTTGAAGGAGCAGGGGTGCCAGGTGCCAGAAATTTGCCATGTTCATCACAAGGACATGCTGAGTGTCAGGAGTCTGTAAGTACATACACGTATTTTCCAAGGTACACAATGTCGTGACTTACCATTCAGTTTGGTATGGTAATTTCAATAGAGTTAGTTCCCCAGTCTGTAAAACTGAGAATCCACATCAACCGGAGGAGACAAGTCTTCATTTTGGGGTGCACCAGGTCCAATGGCATCTTGGGGGCAATAGAAACCATTGTCTTCCCATTGGGCATCCTGGTCTGACTCAGGTTCTGGGTCATCTGAGGCTGGACCCGGAGGATCATTAAACTCGGGGGGTCCTACTACTGGTGCTGGTGGTTGAGATGGCAGTATAGCATGGAGGATGGGATGTGCTGTGCATATGTGTTTCATGTGGCCAGCTGGGGTCTTAAAAAATTGCTTGCATCCCTATTTTCCACAAGGTGATTGCAGCATCCAGTGCTGCATTTCTAAGTGTTGGCGGTGTGTTGTGCAACCGTTAGAGGCAGATAAGGAAAAAGGGCAGTATAATGTCACGAGAATGAGACTAAATGCATGTTAGGTCATTGTTTGTGGTCACGGCAGGAAAAAATGTACAAAGTCCTAAGTGGTTGCTGTGTCCCTTCACTCTATTCCATTGTCATTTGTTGCAAATCACATTAGCCATGGACAATTCTTCACTTGCTTCCCATTGTTCTTGCCGCACTAACGCTGTTCAGAATCCCAGACTTCCCAATCTGCTGGCTAAGAGGCATACTAAGGCTGAGAAGGCTAAGGACGACAAGTGTCTGCAGGAGTCTGAAGCTGCAAAAAAAAGAATGCTGAAGAGACTGTCGAACATCTGGCCACAATGGAGATGGAAGTAGAGGAAAAAATGGTGACAGCTGAGGCTAACAAGCCAAAGCCTGTTTGTCCTCATCCTTGTCCCTGTGTTCACCCCCAGGCAATCTAGACACCACTGGACAATGAACAAGAAGAGCAAGAACCTGGAGCGAACAACATAAATGGGATGTATTGGTAGCAACTGCATGAAAACACTCACTCATTTGGTGTCCCAGGGCGACAAAGGCTGTGACACCAAGAATAGTGATTGTGATGTCGAGATTGCAAAGGTTCAGAGGAAGCCAGTGTCAATGAAGGCACACATCAATGCATATAAACTGGATCACCAGAAGGCGACGACAGTTGTCAAGAAACAACCAGGTAAACATACCTTATCATTTCATGCCGTTGGAACATGCTGCTGATTCAGATATGGTAATACAGCCAACTTAAAGACTGCGCCAAAGGAGTAAGCACACCATTCTTCTTAATGTGATCAACATGTTTTTACCCACCGACTCCACACTGCGTTTTCTCAACCTCACGCTAAATGGTAGGACCAGCAAGAAATTTTCCAAGGGCAGACTCCAACTTAGGAAGTGGGCTGTCAGCATTGCTGATGCCGACTCTGGGCCAGCTGTTCCATTGACTGCTACAAGTACCACATGTACCCCACCTCCAACATCCTCCACTGGGCGGACAGCAGTATCTACTGCATCATCAGCTCCTACATCACTCTGGAGTTATAAGCCCACACCTGTCAATGCTGTTGTGCCTATTGCTCCTGCAAAGAATCCAGAGACCTTGTCAGATGAAGTCTTTGCTGATGAGGTTGACGAACAGTGGAGCAAGTGGCTACACTCAGTGGGAAGGTGAGTATGGACCACCATGAGAAGCTGGACCTGGTAAGTCTCACAGTTTTTTACCACACCTTGCCACACTGAACACACATATGCCAGACTATGTCTGATTCCAACTCGTTCATAAGTGATCCTGAGGCCCTGGGGGTTGGGTCTCAGCGACCACTTCCTTTCTATGGCTCCATCACTGGGAAATAAAAAGCAGAACTTGATGTCATATATGCCAATAGTGAGCCAGAAAACAACTCTCCTCAGGCAAAGGATGTGATGGACATTGAGGACAAGGCTGCCCCCACTGAGACCATGGCCATCAACTTGAAGAGCAGGGAGCGCTGTACGACGGCTTCAGTAAGTCATCCCTTTATCTACTGTCCATGGAGAAATTCCCACTCTTATGAAACTAATTTGATGTGAACACTGAAGACTTCTGTTGGAATTACCATGAGTCAGGCCCCAGGCCCTCTACCCCCACTGAAAAAGGTCAAATTGGAGATGGCTGAATCCACAATTGTCATGTCCTCCAATGCCTCCATCGATTCTCAGGCCTAGAAAAGCAGCGGAATTCAGTACAATTCTGATGGCTACCTTATCAAGGTTATCAAACGCCATAATAAGTACTCTATGAAGGATCTTCCCATGCCCAGTGGCAACAACAAATGGTCATGTGGAATTATTTCAATGATCACACTGTGGTGCAGTGCCCAACCTAACATCTGGACTGTACCTGAGGAGAAGATGGCGTCAGCCCTTCAAATGATCTTCAATAGTGTTTATCCCAACATCAAGTATCATGTCACTCCAGCAGGCTCTGTCTTTGGAATTGTATGTGATCTTGATTCGATCATTCTAGATACTAATGATACAAAGGCAATCCAACGGGTTTCTGAGTGGTGGAGCAATTTCGGTTCGACTGCGCTCGCAATCATGATTGATTTCTTCTCAAAGTGTGAATCTGGCAATGACAACAACAATGCTGATGTACAAACAATGGCAGCTGACTTCCTGGAAGGCTGGAGGTTCCTCCAGGAAGACCCAGATGACTTCATGGACATTCAAGGATGGGACACAGCGGCCCTCACAGGTGGGAAAGATCAAGCAGCCATGATTGCACTTGCTGCAGCAGCAGTGCATATGGCTCATTGAATCAATAGCATCTGAGTCACTGACATATGCAGTTGGAGCAGGCGGTGCAGTTCATCAAGGATGGTACAGTTGACATTGATCAGGTTCTCACAGATATGGCTGGAAACCCTGAAGGCAAGATGAAATTCATGCTTCCAAAGGTACTCAATCATGCAACCAGGCGCAAGACAACAGGACCATACATGTTTTCTGCAGTTAATTGGGGTGGAAACACGACTAGCTATCAGGAGGCAATTCTCAGAAGGGGTGCTGCATTTACTTGTGACATGATTGTGGCGGCATACCACACAAGGACACATGGATTCAGCAATGATTCATCTAGTGATGAATGTGACACCATGGAGAACAGTGTTAACCCTCACATGTTTCTTTGTAATTTTTTTCTTTGTAGCTATTTGTTCTTGTTCACTGACTCCTACTCCTACTACTACACTCTACTACAGGATTGTCGCCAATTTGCCAGTGGTGGTTTCCGAGCAATGCCAGTCTGTTGTTTCCTGATGCTCGTGGTTGGCAGCCATGCCTTTCTCCCCTCATGCATTCTCACCAGTATCATTGTTTTGTTGTTTTTGTTGCCACTTTCCTCATTCTGCTTTCAGGCCTCCTTATTTTACTTGTTTTGTCGCTATTTTCATCTACTTACTTGTCTAGATGGCACAGTGCAATTTGAGGCCACACTTGTTCTCCTTTTCAAAAGATTGCCCAAGAAAAAAAGTAAAAAAAAAAGTAAAACAATACATTGAGTGGACTTGTTTTCACCTTATTCTACTTAGCAGAACTTGTCCTTATTTGAACTTATCTCAACCGGATAAGTACAAATAAGGACAAATAAGCAAACCATTATTTTCCTGATGCTCAGCAGCAGTGCTGCTTTCATCAGGGAACTTGTTCTCTGGCTCTGTCAGCTTGTCAGCTGGGCTGTGTTTGAATCCATGGGTGTTGTTCACTGTTGTCATTGTGCTATCATTGTTCTCACACTCGTTTTCACTGATGATTGTTGTGATACCAGATGACTGCCAGCGAATGAGAGTACTTTTTTGGGTTCCAGCTTGTTCCACTGTAAGTCCACTGGTCCATCAATATGCACATACTCATGTAAAGCTATTTCAGTACTTACTGGAGTGGTTGCTACCCTTTGATTTCTTTCCTTGGGTGTGAGAATTGCTGTCATCACTCACATTATCATCATGTATTTGCTTCTTGATGACCTTCTCTTCAAGAGCAGCCTTTGCTGTAGACAACTATAGTGTAGTCACTAAAGAAAAAACTACAGTACTAGCAGGCTGAAATAAGCCATGCTTATGTAAGCTACTGATGTTCTCACCCATTCGAGATGAGTTTACAACATTTGCTTTGTCAGTAAACTTTGTCACACAATGAGTACTGTTGGAGAAGATTTGTTGGGGCATTGTCATATCCTGGAAATTTAGTAAGTCCAACCCCAGTCCTCCGGACCAACTCCATTTCTGTACATACGAACTCTGGTGCATTCTTGCTATAGACATGATCCCTGACCTTCGGACTCTGTCCATACAACTTATGATATTAGTTACGTTCCATTCTCTGATCTCCATAAATACTAGTCCTGCTGCATGTTCTCCTCCAAATCTGTGTTCCGCTTAGGAACACAGCTCCAGCTTTATCTTACCTCCGACTCTTTACTTACAAACCAACTCCACCTCTGTTACTAATCCTATGTACCTCCAACGTATATAAACTCTCCATACTACTCCTGTACTTCTTCAGTTCGAATATTAACATAGTTTAACTCCTTCTCTCTGCTCAAGTCTTGAAGACTCTTCTCTGTACCTTCTGCTCAACTTGACGTCTAGTATGTCTTAAGTCTATCTCCGACCCTCAGTAAATTCCAGGACAACAGGACTCCTAACAAGGGCGCACCACATATGGTGAAGCCAAGTCCCATCCATATAGACAACTCCAGCATTCTGGAGTTCGTTCTCCCCTCGGAGTTTACCTGTACTTAACAGTATGTATATTCAAACTTCCACTTGTTATGAGTCTAACCTATGGCTACACGCACTACCAGATCCCAAACCCACGCCCTAGGCGCAAATCCTCTGCCATCTCCCAGATACAATCCTCTCAGTGTCTTCGGAAGCAGCCGACGTGGCCCAGAACTCATCAGCCAATTCCAGGGCTTTTCTGCCCGACACACCCCAGGCTCTGCCTCTCAAGTGTGCCCTACTCCAGAGTCCCCTACTCCAGGAGTGTGCATTGTCGAGCTTGAACTCGACAAAGATAGGAGCAAGACATCCACCCAATCCAGTCACCACTCTGACCACAGAGCGTGAGACCCCCACTTCCCTGATGACGGAGACGCTCCAGGAGACCCTGACTTCCCTGAAAATGACCCGTTCAACGATGATCCTGACTTCCCCAGCGATAATGACGACCTGCCTAACAACTCCAACAATGAGCATGTCCCGCAAGATACCCTCACTCTACTTGCAAATGCCATCCAAGGCCTTGCTCACTCCACTTGTCGTCCCACCTCCAACTCTACCCCCCACACTAAAGTCCAAGAATCAGATCAGTTTGATGGGACAGAACCCTGCAAACTCCGGATCTTTCTAGTGCAATGCGAGTTGAACTTCCAAGACTGCCCCAAGGCTTTTAGCACAGACTGCCCCAAGGTTACCTTCGCGCAGTCATACCTGAAGGGCATGGCCCTGGAATGGTTCGAACCAGACCTTCTCCAGATGGAAGATCCCGCACTCTGCCCTCTCTGGATGGACAACTTCAAGGAGTTTGTCCTTGAACTCCAGACCAACTTTGGTCCACATGACCCCATCGGAGATGCAGAGCACCAGCTCGACCACTTGTCCATGAAGGACACTCAGCATATCAACAAGTACGTTGTCGAGTTCAATAGGATTGCTTCACAAGTCCATGGATATGGAGAAGGTGCCCTCCAGCACCATTTCTACAATGGTCTGCCAGACTGCATCAAAGATGAAATCTCCCGCATTGGTAAACCCCCGACCCTCTCCGAACTCCAAGTTCTTGCTCAGGCAATTGACACATGCTATTGGGAGTGCAAGTCCGAGATCAGCCATCAAATGAAGAACACCAACCAATCCTCCGCATCCAAGTCTGACAAACCCTCCACTCCCGCCCCTTCTGCCCCTCGCCCCTTCAACAGTGGCTCCAAGGACTCTAAGGAGTCAAAAGGCAAAGGAGCATCCACCTCCGCAGCTCCGAAACTGGACTTGTCGTCTAAATTAGGGAAAGATGGCAAGCTAACCAATGAAGAGTGCAAATGCCAGTTTGACAACAAACTGTGCATGTTCTGTGGACTCACTGGCCACATGGCTAAGGACTGCCCCAAGTCTACATCTCAGGCAGCCAAGGGCCACACAGCGACCACAACTCCAGAAGCTAAACCGGAGGCCTCCACCTCAGAGACAAAAAAATAGCCTGTGACCTCCATGACTCCACATGGACTAGAGGTTGCGTTGAACCCACCCATGCACCCAAGGAGATCTGTCTCAACATGTCCGCTCTTTCCGATCCTAAGTCACTTATGCCCTCCGTTTCTTTAGTATCATATCCAATTCCTCCGTTTCCCATGCTTGTAGACTCCAGATCCTCTGACTGTTTTATCAATACTTCCTTTGTTAATAAACATGGACTTTCTACCTACCCCGTGCCCCTGCTTCAACTCCACCTCTTCGATGGAACATCCAACAGCACCATTACCCAAGCCATCAATCTCTCTGTCCATTTCCCAACCAGTGATATCACTCCGACGACATTTTACATCACTCCGCTGGACTCTACCTGTTCCCTTGTTCTAGGACACAACTGGCTCACCCAACACAATCCGTTGATTGACTGGGTTATGAGCAGTATCTCTTTCTGTGCACCTGAACAGAGCATGCCAGCACCCCCAAGCTCTCCTCCACAGCCTCCGGAATTACTTCCTCCAGCTGACCCCACCCCTGATCCACCATGTTTCTCTGATTGCAAGGCTCCGCCCATCGTGCTCATCAGTGCAGGTGACCTGCCTTCACACTAGCCTGTTGCCTCAAGGGCTCTGTTCAGTTTAGCCTGCAACTCCGCTCCCAGGAGAGTGATCTCTGCTCCACTTCCCTCACTCCTCCAGAACAGGTCAACCTCTCCACCGTCCCTCCAGAATACCATGACTTCTCCAATGTGTTCAGCAAAAGCAAGGCCTCTACGCTTGCTCCACATTGCGAACACAATCTAAAGATTGACCTTGAGGAAGGAGCATCCCCTCCACTGGGCACCACCTACTCCCTTTCCCCTTCCAAACTTGGCTCACTCCGCATGTTCCTCGATGAGCACCTAGCAATGGGGTTCATCCATCCCTCCTCCTCTGCTCATGCTGCTCCGGTCCTCTTTGTCTGCAAAAAGGATGGTTCACTCCATCTTTGTGTTGACTTCCAAGGACTCAACAAGATCACGAAGAAAGACCACTCCCCCACATCTCTGACCTCCTAGATGCCCTGAGCTGTGCTATGATCTACACCAAAATCGACCTCCGGCACGTGTACCACTTGGTCCACATCGCTGAGGGAGATGAATGGAAGATGTCCTTCCGGACATGCTACGGCTCCTATGAGTGGCTAGTCATGCCATTTGGTCTTACCAATGCCCCCACAGCATTCCAGCAGTTTGTAAATACCATCTTCACCAATCTGCTTGATGTTTGCGTCATAGTTTACTTGGATGATATCCTCATCTACTCCAAAGACAAGGCCTCCCACAAGGAGCATGTCTGAGAGGTCCTCCAAAGACTCTGCAAACACAGACTTTACACTAAGCCAGAAAAATGCAAATGGTCCACTGACATCACTGAGTACCTGGG
>JBBPQV010001206.1:0-11707 GCA_038092675.1 Boletus rufocinnamomeus | reverse complement strand
TTGTTGTTATTTGTTTGTTGTTTGCTCCTACAGTAGTCAGAGTCCACTGTCTTCACGTTCCTCCAGTTTCTGACAGTGGACTCCAGCTGTGAGATTCCAGCTGTTTAACAGCCTGTTCAGGCATTGGATCATACACCTATGACATCCAGCACATGATGAAGCAAGAGGAGATGTGAGTCATGATGTTTCTTGGTTTCCTTTTCACTGATATCTGGATGCTAATATGCAGAACATTGGACTTGTGAGAGATGTTGCTTTCCTGTGTTCCTCATTGCCCATGCTGGGCTGTGGCTTACAGTTTTAGGTGCCATCATCATGTTGGAATGTGTTGTCCAGCAGCTTACAAACTTCATTTGAATAGGGACCTTATCCACTCTGTCCACGATAACAAACAATATTTTTGAGTTGGGCATGTCTTGTATGCCCTCAAGGAATTAGTCAAACAATTAGATATGTATGTGTTAAACAGCTGGAATCTCACAGCTGGAGTCCACTGTCAGAAACTAGATTGCAAGTAAAGTAAAATGTGACATACCTGGAGTCCACTGTCAGAAACTGGAGAAAGCGAAGACAGTGGACTCCGACTACTGTAGGAGCGAACAATAAACAAATAAAAACAACAACAACAATGTGGCACAATATTCTAAGTATGAAAATCAAGTGCACAATCAATGATTCCAACAGTATGTGGTACAAGACCATCTTGAAAACCAATAAATGCCCACCCATCTACTCCCACTTTTTTTCCAACTCCAAACACATATCTACATGATGGTAAACTGGTGAGATTTGTGTACCTGACACCCCTTGAGTGGGGTGCCTCCTGTGTGATGTATTTGGCGAAGATTGGCAAGGACAACATGAACCGGCACATACATAGTCATCAAGCTTGTCACCACATATGGTGTGGATGCTCACCACACAGTGGCAGCAGCAGGCTTCAAGCCAAAGCTTCTCTACCATGAATTGATTAAGATCAAGGATGACATGCTGTCAAATGGAAACCTGTGGATGGTCATTATGGAGTACTTCAAAGGTCTGACATTCCACAATGTGGTGCAACATAAAACACCCCTCCCCGGATTTTTCACCAGCCTCAAGAAAGTGATCAAGTGTCTTCATCAACAAAATTTCATGTTTGGTGATCTTTGGGAACTGAACATCATATGATGGTCATGCCAGATGGGAATCTGCATCTGATTGACTTTGACTGGGCAAGGCAAGAGGGTGTAGTTACATATCCGCCATCCATCTCGCCCACCATCCAATGGGTGAAGGGAGCTAGAGCATTGGAGTTCATTTGCAAGGAACACAACATAGAAATGGTGACTTTGGTGGAAGCTAATTACAAAAAGTATTGCAGTAACCAAGCTTTCTGCAACAGTGGACCACCGGGCAGAAAGCATTTGAAAATTCAATGTCCACTGTTTTCCATGTATATATCTAACAAGTAGGGACATATATTCACCAATGTTCTTTGTGAATATACATATACAAGATGGACTTCCAGCCTGTCCTTGGAGCAGTGATTGGCAGCTCATCTCTTGCCTCACAATCTCATTGTCATTGTGTTCATGGAGCCCCAACTCAGCTGGGCGAGTTAGTTCACCCTTGTGCTACTGGTATCTATTATCTCCATTACACTCCTTCAGCTGCCGTTGTTCATGAGCTATCACCCACCCATCATGCACCAGACAGAGATGGAGAAACATGAGTCACATATTGTCAAATCCCATTCACATATTATCTATGTATTTGCTAATATCTGATCATCTCCAACACAACCTGACCATAACCAGTTTTCACTGGGCTTCAAACTCCACTCACACCTCAAGATAACCTCAACCTCACCTTGCCTGTGTTAAACAGCTGGAATCTCACAGCTGGAGTCCACTTTCAGAAACTAGATTGCAAGTAATGTAAAATGTGACATACCTGGAGTCCACTGTCAGAAACTGGAGGAAAGTGAAGACAGTGGACTCTGACTACTGTAGGAGCAAACAACAAACAAATAAAAACAACAACAACAACAACAATGCGCCACAATGTGGCACAATGTTCTAAGTACCAAAATGGAGTGCACAATCAATAATTTCAACATGGTGTAATTCTTATCTGAGCTTGTTCATACCTTTTGCATCATCTAAGTTTGAATTAAGGATGCTGCCAGAAAAGCAAACCAAGCACCATACAAGGTAGGTCTTGATCTTATTTATCCTTAATCACACTTGTGTGATCCCTCACAAACTATAGAAAAGCAAATAAAGGTGACACTAATACTGATACCATGCCTGTATATACCAGTGGAAAAAGAGTATTAAGCAAGATCACAAGAAAGCTGAAAAAATTGGGTTATGTGGCGACATGCCAGTGTGACCATGATGGGTAGACCAAAACAAACAATGCCAGCAACACACACTGGGAAGAGCAACAGGGGGTTAAGAAGGGACACCAGAAAGGTTGGCTAGTATGAAAGAGGTTTGTATGCAGCTATTGGCATAACATGGGTATGTGGGGATGCCCCATGTGAGTGGCTGGATGAAGGATGAGCTTGCTTGATGGTGAAATAATTCTATAATGGACAATTAGTATGATCAAGTTATATGTCTCAAACTTAGTGGCATGGGCAAGCAATCTAGCTGACCATGTTGACTCATTTGCAAGTCCCAGTGAACCATTGTCAAGACCTATGACAGCTTGCAAAGGGTGTGAGAGGGAGGGCAAGAAGATGACTTGGGGCAGAGATGAAAGTGGCCCAGGGATGATGGATCTTCATCACCAAATACAACATGTCCCACAAATCCTACACAACATCAGTACAGTACAAAGTAAAGGGGCAAACAAACATACCCAGATGTAGATGTCACTGTCTGCAGAACCAGTGATGCAATAGTATGGGACTATGGACAAGCAGGACAGTTTGTGGATACAGTGAATGTGTTATGGTTTTCGTGACCTGGTGTCACCCATGACCTCCCATGACCATGTGCCCCGGCAGCACCATGACTTTCCCCTACCTCTCATGGCACAGCCATTGTATTACCAGATCATATTTGACGATCACCGACTCACGGCTACCATTTCCCCTTCTAACGGACAATCCCTGGCCTTATGCCTAGGATGGGCTCTTGATTCAAGACTGGACATTCACCCTGGACAATGAGTTTCCCCTTCATCACAAGGACTCCAGGATATCACCTAGCAACTGGACATTCCCCTGGATGTTTACATTTCCATGTAAACACAAGGCCTGGATCTTCCCTGGAGTTTCCCTGGATCTTCCCTGATCCTACATGTCCCAATACCTGCCTCGTTGATCCTAGATCATCCGAGATACAGCCTCTGGATTGTAGACTCCAATGCCTGCTCTTAACTGGACAGCCTCATTGACCCTAGATCACCCGATCTATTGATCCTATTATACCCATTCCAGTTTCTTCCTAGATCACATGTTACGTGATGCAATATATCTCTGACATGGTTATGCCTCCCCTAGAGTTCTCTTACCATATCAGGTTAGACCAGCCCTAAACTAGTGTACTTGTATATAAGTTTGAGCTGAGCTCGAATAGCTCTCTAACCTGAATCCACTCAATCATACCCAAGGTTCTCTGCTCTCTAAGGGATCTTTGGTAGACTTCTCGGTTCCTTGGACATGGTAGGACATGGTTGCCCTCATACTGCTCACTTCCATGCTATCTCTCTTGTCGTCATCATTGCCAACCTCGACCTCAACTTGTTCATCGTCTTCAAGACCTCTTGAAGAGTAGTGTCCTTGGTTGGAGTACCATTGCTACAGGTAAAACCATAACAGAATGGGATTCTTTGTCTTTCTTTCTACAGGCATGTTAGTCATGAAAGCAGACAGTCAAAGACATGTACTACACTTTGTACTGCCAGGCTTGTCCAAATCCCACATGAGATCACCATTCCTAGCACTCATCAGTATGTTGTTGTTATAATCTGTTGGCAATCTCAGTCCTTGGAGTAGGTTGTTTAGCAAAGAAATACAAACTGCCACTACACCATGCAAGCATTAGTGCTTCAAGCTTCAAGTTGTGCTTTCAATCTTGAGGCCCCTTCCATCCCAGGGTTCTTGGACAAGTCAACACAATGTCCACAATGTCCAATGCCCAACTTTTCCTCCACATGTACAGTGGTGTCTTCTAGATCTGACAAACAAAGGATGTGCAGGGCTGTTGGACACCATTGCCAGGAGAGTCAGTCAGACACAGAATGGTAAATGAGTAGTTGGATGAATATTCCTGGTGACCACACACCACACCATCTTCACTTTTGGCCACCGTGCAACATTGGGTGGTATCTGGAAATTCTAGTTGGGATGATAAGGGCTGGAGAAGGGATTGAAGATGTCAGACTAGCTTGACTGATTACTATAGCCAGCACTCTGCACATCAGACCCAAGTGCTCCTAGAGAAGGTTCTACAGTTGGTGAAGTCTGGCAACTCATGCCTGAGATGACTAATTGGCAGTAAGTGTCGGGGGGTGCCAGAATGTGTTACCAGAGCCATGGAAGTTGTTGCTGTATGAAGAGAAAAAGAGACAATCCATTGTAGATCAACAACTGTGGGATGCTGTGGAGGAATGTCCTGAATATGAGTCTGCATAGGAAGAGAATGAAACAGCAGAAGATGAGTGCTCAGACACTAAGTCCATGCTCATACAACAGTGCTTCTTCAACCTCTGCTTATTGTTGGTGGCAACTTCTGTCTCTAAAGGCTCAACGTTTGAGAATGGAAGTGCACCTGGTAGTGTCTGGAAATTCTGGCTCAGATAGTTGGGATGATAAGGGCTGGGGAAGGGACTGAAGATGTCAGAGTAGATCAACTAATTATTATAGTCAGTGCTCTGCATGCATGTTGGGCCCAAGCACTTGTTTCATTGTTGTGTTCATACACAAGTTGGATGGTTGAGTCAGCACCAGGGTTGAAGGCAGTCAGTGAAGTCTAGCAACTTGTGCCTGGGCTCACAGATGGGCATTATGGTGCAAACATTTGCAAATCACATCCAATTTCATAGAAATTGATCTTGTTGACCCCTGTAATTTATAACTGGAATAGAGCATGCTTAGTGATGTTAAACAGCTGGAATCTCACAGCTGGAGTCTACTGTCAGAAACTAGATTGCAAGTATTGTAAAGTGCAACATACCTAGAGTCCACTGTCAGAAACTGGAGGAAAGCGAAGACAGTGGACTCCAACTACTGTAGGAGTGAACAACAAACAAATAAAAACAACAACAACAATGTGCCACAATGTGCCACAATATTCTAAGTACGAAAATGGAGTGCACAACCAATGATTCCAACAAGTGAATGAATTACTGATAGGAGAACACATTACTTATTGTAAGCCCATCTATTGTTAGAAGCCCCCTGTAAGATGAGTCATCACACAAGGGAACCATGGGTGTGAAAACTTAGGCATTGCAAACCATCTTGCCCTCATCATCATTCCTCCAGAGCAGCATTGTGGTGATATGGTGATTGTAGCATTCAGCTGTACCAACAGCTCCATTGAGCTGAGTGGTGTGTTGCATGTACTGGGGAGACCCGGCAATGACATCAACCACTTCCTGGCAAGGAGCCACTGGAGTGCAGCCCTCACCATGATTGGCATGCATATTCTTTGGGCATGGGAGCTTGTGCTGTGAAGATCATGAGCTTTCTTGTCATATGTATTGTTGAGGACTGTCATACCAGTTTGCTGTACAAGCTGCATGCATTGTAATTCAGCTCATTGTTGAGACCACAGCGCCAGGAGGGAGTGTGTGTGGCACCACAGTTTGAGCACTCAGCCTTCACCATGCCAGGGGCAGAGTGCCTCTCCCTCAAAGAACTGCAGGGTTGTGACACTAGTGGTGGTGGCACCAGGGCCAGATTATTGAGAAAATAGGTTATGGACTGGCCAGGGTTTGAACCTGGGACCTTCCCCTATGTACTGGGATGCACTACCACTGTGCTACCAGCCCTTAGGTACAGAATGTCGGGTTCTTATGTTTCTGACACAGATGATCTCTGCAGGCTGCTGCATTCTCATCTATTTGGATAGTGATGAGCCATTTGTAATGGGTTCCTAAAAAGGCAGGACATTAACTGAAGCAGTGCAGTGACCATATACTACAAATGCACAATATCCTGACTAATCATCCATTGAGGAACACCAACCATCAGTCATCAATCAAATGCAAAGGTAATGGTAGGGAATCTTGGGTGATGTTGTCTTCTCAGTGCCTCCAAATGCCCTGGGCCAGGCATGAGTCTCTGACACACTGCAGGAAAATTCCCAGATATGACTTGTGGAATAGTTTGAATCAAATGGGTGGAAGGACAAATCCTGTGTACACACACTATGATCTGCTATCCAGGGTTTCTTAACCAATTGGCATTGCTTCATGTATGCCATGAAATTAATGTGGTTGTCCACTTCTTGTTTGGGAATTTGTAAGGCATAGCTGTACACAGACTTGTACACAGACTATTGGTATTTACAGTAGAGCTGGGGCATCCAAAGCAAACATATGAATACTCATATTGAGCTCAGCCTCCAAAATGAGGTGAGTATGACATGTCACTGTCAAGTTCATTGAAGTGTATATAAATAATGATACCAGGATTGTGCCCCACCATGTCAGAAAGCTTCTTGGCAAAAAGATGGGGGAACAAGCCAGCTGAGATGATGAACAAAGCATTGTCATTCTTTGTGAGGTTCCTCAGGGTTCTGTTGAAAGTGATAGTGGTGCACATGGTACCATCTAATTCAATCCTTGCAGGGTCTGCATCACAGTCTCCATTCAAGCAATCATGCAAAGGTTATGGCCCTATCAATTGAGGATGCTTATTACATGGGCCAGTCAGTGCTGGTGGGGCCAGTTCACCTCAACAAGACCTTCCTCTCCCCTCCCCCTTGCTCTGCATCATGCATCATGGGAAACTGTGTCTTCATCCAATATATGACCAAAAAGGCATGATCAGATGCCATTGACCATCAGCTCAAAGAGGACTCCAGGAAGCTCAGAAAGGAGTGCAAAATATTACTGTTAGGTTAGCCCATCCATCAAAACTCTCGGTGCCTCTTTCCTACTCTTCCTCCTCCCTTCTTCGCATCCCATGCTGACTTAACCTTGTTCTAGGTTCAGGCAAGTCAGGGAAATCTACCCTCATTAAGCAAATGAAGATTATCCACCAGAATAGTTTCACTGATGAAGAACTCATGACTTACCAACCTACCATCTACTGAAACACCCTTGATAGTGCACAAGCTATCATTCTTGCTATGCACAAGATCGGTCTTGACTGCATTGAACCAAATAACTACATATGTTTTGGCACATCCATTCCACTCTTGATACTTGGCCCTCATATCCACCACCAACCATATATTTGACTACCAAATTGATCCATCACCCTTTTTTATCTTTTCTCCCAATATCACCAAAGCCATCTCATCTGTGGAAAGACCCAATAATTTCACAGGTCATGGATCACAATAATGAATGTTACCTCATGGACAATGCTGCCCAGTCAGTATGGTCATCCTACCACATCCTGACTTGTTCTCACTCCTTCACCCCAGTTTTTTCACTGAAGTTTTATACATAGGTTCTTCCAATTACCCCCCAACCAAGAATGACATTCTACAAACCTGTCTAAAGACAACAGGTGTCACTGAAACTAGATTCACAATGGGCCAACTTCAGTATGTTTTACTATTTCATCCATCCCATCTCCCTTCAACATTATATAGGATACATATGTTCAATGTCAGTGGACAATATTCAAAACAGAAGAAATGGATTTACTGTTTTGAAAGTGTCATGAGCATTATTTTCTGCACAGCCCTAAGTGAGTATGATCAGATCCTTCTAGAAGAGAAGAATCAGGCAAGTTTCCCAGATGTCATTTATAGTCAAGCTCTAAACCACACTTTGTAGAATCAGATGAATGAGTCTCTCATACTCTTCAAATCCATTATCAACTCCTGATGGTTCTTGAGAACATCCATAATTCTATTCCTTAACAAGATTGACATTTTCAAGATCAAGCTACCCAAGGTGCATCTCCCAACAATACATGTCCTTTGTTTCCTCATACCCTGCCAGGTTCTGCTGGAGAGATATTTCCCAAAGTATTCTGGCAGTGCTGATATCAACAAGGCAGCCAAATATATTCTCTGGAGATTCATGCAAATAAATCAGGCACACCTCTCTGTTTATCCACAGTAGGTATCAAATCTTTGTAGCCTCATCCCTGGCTCATACCAGTGATCAGTATAACACAAGCAATGGACACAACAAACATTTGTTTAGTATTTGTGGCCATGAAGGAAATGATTCTACAGAATGCCCTAAAAGATTCGGGCATTCTGTAGTTTTAATTTTTTCCTTGTTTCATTTCCTTATGTATCTTTCCTTTTTTTTCATTTCATTTCACTCCCCTTTTTTTCTCTTTCATCCTTCTCCGTTCTCGTTGTGTTACAAGTTGTATTCACCACCCCCCACCATCTGCCCTTGTTGTCACTACTCAATGTTTTCCCCCACCATCACTGTTGTTGTTGTTGTCTTACTTATTCTCCCTCAGCACAAAATGCAGATCCTTGGTGTGGTTGTTCATTTTTGCTCATGTATGTTATACAAGGCTTGATCCAGTACAGGTCACCCAAATGCAAAATACCTCAAGATTGTCTATTGTCTATGTCTCTGTGTGGCAGTTGTCCTCACTGATCTCACCAGTGGGTCCTGAGAATGAGCTGTGGGAAATTTGATATGTGTATTCTTATGTATTGCATGCCCATTGATTCAGATTACTCTTTCAGCACTGTACTAAACAAGGTCAGGGCCCCTTCATGACCCAGCTGCTCCATGATCACTAACAGTGCAAAGCCTTATCTTGCAGCAACTCCATGCATTGACTACCTCTGTCCACTGATTGCAGATGCTAATACCAACCACAATGGTCTCACCATTGTGATAAAACTCACCAAAATGTTTGTCAAGAAAGGTGTAGGCAGGCATTCACATCAAGGATCAAATACCTGGAAGTAAAAAATGTGGACACATGGCCAGCATAGTGCTCATGCCTGTTGTGGAGTACATCCACTGCCTCATAGTTGTGCTTCAACTCCAGTTTGACATCATAGGCATTGAAAATATCATGACCCCATGCATGAACTTGGTGACTTGTCCAACATTGACAATCAAGACCACCATTCATGCTTGGCTTGATAAATCTGTCAGTGCTTCCACTTGCCACCATAATGCTTGAGGCACAGGTAGCAGGCAAGTTGGGTGAGGATCTTCAAGCTGTTGATGTTGCTTGGATTGCTTCTGCAAATCTCCAACTCTCTTCAGAGATATTGGGAAATGCCTTGGTCTTGCAAGGCACTCTGCAACACTCTGTGCAGCAGTTCCCAGACTGAGTGTTGCACATGTCATGCCCCCAGGCAGTCACCATTGCTCAGAATGAGTTTTGGTTGAGGAGCATTCCTTATTGGAATTGGGACACACCAAGAACTTGTGAAGGGTACTACTGGTACCAGGGTGGTACCAAGTGTGCTATCATGCACTTGCCAGTGTCAACAGAACAAAAGGCTGCACTGACATCAATGCCATCATCCACTGCTGAATCTCATTGTATAAAGCCCCAACAGGGATGCAAACCCCTTGGGAACAGTCATCTCACATGGTAACTACTGTACATTTTTCAGAGTACTACTATGTATTACTAGCATCATGGTGTACCATGGCTAATGTTATTAGGCCTTGCAAGCTGGGCCTTTGTACTGTATGATCTAGCATGCCTGAGTGAGCCTTGCAAGGCTAAGTGAGATCACTTCAATGAGCCTGCCTTGTATGGCTATGCAAGCTTGGAGTATTTCCCTGCAAGGCCTAGCAAGGCTAGTTGTTACAACCAGGATAACTCTGAGGGAAGAACAAACTCCAGAACTCTGGAGTTGTCTGGTTGGACAGGGCTTGGCTTCACCATATGTAGTGTGCCCTTGTCAGGAGTCCAGGTTTGTCCCGGAATTTACTAGGGGGTCAGATTTAGACTTAAGACATACTAGATGTCAAGTCAAGCAGAGGGTGACAGAGAAGAGTCTTCTAGACTCAAGTGGAGAGGAGAGGAGTTAATACTAAGTTGATATTTGAACTGAGGGGAAGTATAGGAGTTACAGAGGTTTATATACTATGGAGTCATAGGAGATTACTAACAGAGTGGAGCTGGTTTGTAAGTAAAGGAGTTGGAGGTAAAGTAAAGCCAGAGCTGTGCTCCTAAGTGGAAACACAGGTTTGGAGGGGAACCAAGAGCAGAGCTAGTACAAACAGAGAAAGATGTAAGATAACATAGATATAGACAAGGTCCAAAGGTCAGGGGTCGCATCTCTAGTGAGAACATGCCAGAGTTCATATGTACAAGAAGTGGAGTTGATCTGGAGGACTGGGGTTGGACTTAGTAGAATATGGGGTATGACACTAGTATGACTTGCATGGCCTCAGAGGACCTTGTTAGGCTTTTCAAGGCCATGCAAGATTTGGGACTTTTTGCTGATGCCTACATCATACATCCTTCTCTTTTGCCACTACCATAGAAACTTCTGCCAGCAGGCTCCTTGCACACTATTTAGACTGTAGCAACTGATTTGTATCAACTTGTACTACCCCATTGGATCAAGTCTCCATTTCTGTTTTTTTTTTATTGAAACCAACCAACTTTCACTCTCATTGCACTCTCTGATACTCTATCAACAATATCTGGGCCAACATTTCCATCCCCTTGGAACTTGCTCATCACCTTTAAGTTCATACATTCTGCTTCCAAGTTTGAATGTCACCCTACAAGAGAAAGGGACAAATGTCTAATAGCCATCATAAAAGGCTTGTTGAATGCAGCTACAGCCAACCCTCATGCTAAACCCCATTTGATTTTTGGGCTGGAAGTCCCCTTACACTCCAAACTCTTTGGGAAAGTGTGTGGCAATATGTGTGGACCTTTTCACAGAACTTGTACCATTCATCTGACCATTCATTCTTTACTTCCTGTAGCATCTTCTCTATGTTTTCCTGAAGAGCTCTGAAATGTGTGGCAGCTGCCAAGTCAAGGTGATGCATGACATGTTGGAAATTTCCATTTGATCATTCTTTGATGGCTTGGATAATCTGTCAAGGACATCATAGGCTAGTCTGTCTATGAGAGCTATTGTTACATACCAACACAATTGCCCATGCAGCATTGCCCACAGGGTAATCTCCTGGAGGTGTTTTGTCAAATTGGCTGGGACCTCCCTCCCCAAACAGGAAGTCTTCTTGATGTCCAGGATCACAAAGACCTGGGAAGTACTGATGAAAGAATGCTGTATAAAGTTGTTGTATGGTGGCAATGGAGAGAGCAATGTCCAAATTCATAGTGTGGAGCTGCAACTGTTAATTAAGCTTATCACCATCCCAGGAATGAGAACTGGACATCTTGGGGATTGTATGGCAAAAGATGTGGGTATTTTGTTGCATTACGTCCTTTCTGAGGGTGACCAAACAATTGATGATAATTGGGTGCAGGATACCAAGATAGAACATCAAGGAGGATACAAGTGAGGGAGGTAATAACCACAGGCATTCCTGTCAGGACTTCCTGGATTGCTTTGCAATGGATTTACCAATCATGAGGTGACCATCAATCAGAAATAGACCTCTA
>JBBPQV010001205.1:0-11724 GCA_038092675.1 Boletus rufocinnamomeus | reverse complement strand
TGGTACACTCTTTCTTTCTCCTTCCTCTACACCCATATTCACGTGACCATCGCGCGCCACGATCTCCGGCATCGCCCGGACTGAGTTCGATTCACAATAAGTACCCGCCGACAGCGCGTGTACACTCTTTCTTTCTTTCTCCTCTGTACCAACCCCATCCTCCTCTGTACCAACCCCATCATGTATCTGTAGTAGTCCTTTATATTTATTCGTAGTATAACTTATCTCTATGGATGGAATACTAAAATTCGAACGAAGTTTGTAATATGTTATTCCCTTGTAGCACTATTCCTCGGTTGTCTCCACCTAGAGCGGGCGGGTGGGTGGACGTGGACCCTTCGATCCGCATTTGTTTAATTTATGCTAGCAACTTTCCTTTTTACAACCTGCTGCATCACCTTCACCTTTGTATCTCTCCAAGCTCATAATGTCTCTAGCCTTCAAAATTTCGCCCACAATGCTCGTCCCGTCGGCTTTGGAAATTCTTGAAAGGTTCGCGCGGGGGGAGGTCTCCTTCACGCGTGTTTTCCAGCTCCTGGAGCTTCAATTCGCCGATTTTCCAGACTACGACTCTGACGAGTGGGCTGAGCTCATCGAAACCATCGTCATCAAAGGTGTAGCCGGCCTCCAGGAAATCAGGTCTATGCTGGGCCAACACAGTATATCGCTCGGTAAGACTCATTTAAGAATACATCCATGTTACTATGCTTAACGCTAAACTGTAGCTTTACCCTTGCAGGAGCCGAACGCTGTGTCCCTCCCGCAGGACTCTGCGCAATCTGGCCCATCCACGCCTCGAGGTACGTGCCCACTATTGTCTCCTCACCTCACTGACAGTTTGTTCAGGTAATTCAGCATCTTTGCGTCAAGATCTCTCTGCATGGAAGTTGGTGTGGGACTGGGCGGCGGGAGTATTCGAATTTCCTGAATTGATTACGAGGATGGAACATTTCGGGACTCGGTATGTAGAGGAGGAATGGAAGGACTTATTCAACGCCGTCTTCGATGCATCCCGCCCCCCGGAGGACAACGAGGACGACGATACCAACCTCCTTGCCGCAAGTACTGGCGCCTCGTCGTCCTCAAAGTTGCGCACCGTCCAGCTTGTGGAAGATGCAATGACATCCCACGGCCTTTCCTTTGCAGCCACCCGTTCCTACGTACCACCTGCTAATCTCGGTTCGCGCCCGACTCGTTCCTCCCACCGCCGTTCTCGGCATCCAGCCAAACGTCGCAAGGTCGCGTCGCAGTTTGTCGATATAGCTGCTATGGATGACGACGACGACGACGAAGACGAAGAAGACGAAGAAGACGACGACGGCTATCACCGGCGTCCCGTCCCAGATGTGCAGCCGGCTGGGCAGGCTTCATACGCTGAGAAGGTAGCTCAAGTTGTTGCACGCTACGAAGCAGGGGCCTCCAGCAATCGAGGAAGCTCATCCAGCGACCTTACGACCTTACCTCTCCCCTCCAATTTTATTCGATCATTGGGCGATAACTCGCGGAGGATATATACCGTTACGTTCCCCACAAGTAAGTTGCGTGGTTATCTTTGTTTATTTTACTTTTCTTACACGTTTCCTCAGGGAATATAGCACAGTTTTGCCGCTTCGCTTTCGAGAACCGCGATTTAAGATGCTGGGATGTCCCGAGGTTACCTAAGAAGATCTACGTGGAAGCCTCTTGCCCCCGTGACATCCAGAGTACATGCCCCCCGTCTCATAAGTACGCAATCCGCGCCATTGACCTCCTCCCGGAAGAAGCCCATCCTACCCTCTATGCGCAGTCGCATTGCGCCCCCCCTTCTTCGTGGGTTCGCGTTCTGCGAGGAGTTTATCGACACGACATAGGGTATGTCTTGTCTGCAGATGAAGTCTCCTGCGAAGTCCTCGTGGTCCCTCGCCGTCGGCCCTACGACGTGATAGACAAAGACGATGTACCTGAAGTGAAAGCGCAGAAAAGGAGGGAAAGGAAGCTGTTCGATCCCAATGCTGCCACGAATGCTGGGATCGAGGTTCTTCGATCGGGCGGCATGCTCGTGTGCAATGGCCTACACTATCACTGCGGTCTTCTTCAACAATGTTTCCAAAAAACCTCAATTGAAGTCGTACAAACGCCTCATCCTGATTCCATTGCGCTCCACGCAGAAGCTCAAGTCGATCCCGATCTCATTGAACGCTCGTACTTGTCCTTCGCTGCCCAGTTTTGGAGAGAAGGCGATCTTGTACGCCCCCGAACTGGCTCGTTTGCTGGTGAGCGGGCCAGTATCCTGTCGGTCAACATTGGCCAGTCTTCGGTCACTGTACGGCCTTGCGATCCTGCTCTCGCAGCGTTCGAACACGAAGTACCGGTGCTGGATGTCCGTCGTGTTTTCAGACATGGAGACACAATCAAAGTTCTCGCTGGTGCTCATCGCGGTTCTACGGGTACAGTGATCATGGTCGCCGAAAATGACGTGACGCTCGTCTTGGACACAATGGAAGTGGTAAGTCTTGTTAATGTATCAATGGCTCTTGATATAACCTATGGTGAAGACTGCAGCACCCTCCGTTTTTTTGGAGACGTACATCACCCCACATGTATCATCAACTACGTCAAGACATCCCGGTCTTACATCCGATATACTTCATCAGCCCCCCTCACACAGCTTCGATGAGAATATGGCAGGGGACCTGGTAGACATTGTGAACGGTCAATATCGCGGTATGGTCGGTGTAATCGACAGTTTGGCCGACTTTGGTTTTGTATGGGTGACGGCGTGGCACGAGGACAAGAATAACGGGGACGAGAAAACTGACCAAGGGGTCCACACATCAGTGGTAGTCCATTTGGATGAGCTCGTGGTCCGAAAGCCCGCCGACACGCTCTCCCATTCCAAGGAGAAAGGGTATGGAGTTTCAGTGGGCGACACTTTACAGATTGCCCGGGGTGAACTCCACGGGATTATTGGCGTTGTGCGAGCGGTCGACTTTCCGAAGGCTGAGGTGGAGCTGATATCAGAAGCAGATCGTGGCCTAGTAGGTTACGGGGAATTTCTTTTAAACGTTTACTGACACCACAAATTAGATCAGAATCTCAATCCAACTGTGTAGGAAGTTTATTGAGTTTTCTCTACAGCGGGCCACTAAGTCTATTGGTCGCGATGTCTGGATAATTGGTGGAGAGAAGAAAGGATATCGGGCTACTCTTCACGCTGTTAATCGTGCCACGAGTCTGGTGTCATTCCACGGGCATCACACTTTTGAAATAAGGAACGGATACTTGGCTACGGAGTAAGTGTTCCTTTTTATCTCGATGTCCTCCGGGCTAATTTTTGGCAGGTTCGGTGTACTTCTAGACGGTACTAGCCTCAAAGGGGCACGTTTAAACCAATTCCAGGCGTTAGTGAAACAATCGTACGTCCAAGAGTCGCCGGTTCGCAACACAACACCTCCGCCATCCCCCAGATCCGGGGTTATGGATGAAAATGAATCGGACGCTTGGAAGGTAACAGCGGAGGACCTTAGAGAGCCCAATCTAGCAACAATCGACAAAGGTAAGGAAATAGTATTTTGTGACGACAACTGCTCCATCTCGTTTTTAGGTTGCATTGAGTGGATCTTTGATGACCAGTTTTGCGATTATTCGCGCTATCAACTCTGTTTCAATATCGGTGTGGGGTATCGCAGTGGTAACTACACGAAACGAGTCATGCGGACCGGTCCCCACCGCTTTTCCAACCAGGAGGGCCACGCTCCTATTGGATGTGTAGCGCTATGCACCTCTGGTAATCATACAGGGGCTGCAATGGAATACCACCATGTCCCCGCGCGTTTCCTTACCCCCGCAAGTCCAACCGCAAAGAATCAATTCGTGCTCGTCTTGCGAGGTAACCTGCAGGGACAGTTCTGTCGAGTTGTTAGGTGGGCACGAAAGGAGAGAAAGGCAGAGGTTGCGCCAGTTGCAGCTACACTGTCATCGCGAGCGGAATCTTCCATCCTACCTCCTGACGATATATGTCTTGCTACACCCTTTTAGCTATGATAATGACCCTATCTTGTATTTCCGGTATTCCCCTTATACAACATCGCCAGTTGAAACTGGCCGCCGTCGCACACAAATACAATAACTACAAAAGGTATGCTTCATCCTCTTCATTTCTCTTTCAAAAGGCTAATCGGTCGCCCATAATATATATAGTTCAGGTCACCCACGTGATCACGTCACATGCCACGAAATCCGGCATCGCCCGGACTGAGTTCGATTCACAATAAGTACCCGTCGACAGCGTGTGTATGCTCTTTCCCTCTTTCTTCTATCTTCTATCATGTAGTAGTAACCTTGTAGCCTCCGAAATTACCCTACAAAATCAACTAAAAAAACATCAATAAAATGGTCAGTAAGGTATCATACTTCGTGATCCAAAAAGGCTAACTTATACTCTGCTGGCAACCCGCGCTCCCCGGCCGTCGCGTACGAACATAATAACGACAAAAAGTATACTATCAGAGGGCTAATATGTAATTCAGCTGCTGGTAACCCGGTCGCCCGTCATTGTCGCGCACGAACATAATAACGACAAAAGTATACTATAGAGGGCTAATATGTAACTCAGCTGCTGGTAACCCGGTCGCCCGTCGTCGTCGTGCACGAACATAATAATGACAATACAACAAGATGACAAAAAGGAAGTCATTGTGATCATATACTTATATGATCTATATTATTTAAATACGTCGGTGGGTCGAAGGTTTCTTGCAAATCTCCCAAGTCATGTTCTCCCCTCTAAAGTGGGGACTTAGCAATCGGTTACAACCACGCTACAAAAAAATTACCAGCATTACGCCGAATACGAACGCCATCCATGCGATTGCCATCTCGAACGATGGGCAGGTGCTCGCGTGTGGAGGTATGAACGTTTCTTCTATTTAGTATCTACACTTATATCAAGAGTGTTAGGGGTCGACGGCATGAAGCTCTGGAACTTACAATCTTATCGTGAGCTACCCGCGAGTCCCACTCGCGATGTCTGCGGGGCAGTTAGCTGTATAACCTGGATCATGATAAAGCGCAGTGTTGTTGAAACATTGTGCTACGGTACAGGTCTAGGTTACCTTGTGTTTCTACGACCTAGTCCAGTGGATGTAAGTGGTGTCGTTTGTGATTCTGCAAAGCTCACCTTTGAGCAGAAACAGTACCATGAGATCTGTGCCAGAAGGCTGGGTTCGGGTCTTGAAATAACCTGTGTGGCCTCGGAAGCGTCTTCGACAGATGCAGGCTCGCGCGTCGCTGTAGGAATGCGAGACAACGCCGTCTATGTGTTCCTGCTGGATCCCAACTCCCAGCTTCAGTCTATATTCGCAGGTCGCTTGGAGAGTACTGTGCCGAAGTCCATCGTGTTTGTGGACCACGGATATATCTATATTTTCGGACTTTTTGATGGAAACATGTGAGTGATCCGATCGACAGATGGACCAGGCATTCGTACTGACTTAAGACAGAGTGAAGATGAATGCACAAGATGGCGAGATATTGAGCGAGTGCCGATGTGACACAGTAATGTATGGTCTTCACTTGCTTGAATGCGAGATGTTGAGCGAAGAGCTTGTAGCGGTTGTGCGGCTGTTAGTCGAAGGAAGGGACTTGCCGTCATCGACAACGCAACAAATGGATTTACACTCTACCGCCTCGATGGAGCCAACCGGCGTCCAATCCGAACATATATCACAGACCCACCAAAAGTCCGCGTCCCAAAGCAAGTCGCGTTCGGGGAGGACAGCACAGTCATCGTCGGAGGTAGCGACAATGGATCCGTTTATATCTTCGAACGCAAATCTGGTCAGCTGCTCGATACCCTGCGGCATGCGAAGAATGGGCTCGTACAATCAATCAGCGTGAGTGCATTGTTAGCTGTGTGTGCACATTTTTCACCTCGAAATCTAGGTGCGAGACGTAGATACACGGTGTATCATCGCTAGCGCGTCACCAGCTGTGGATAGAAGGAAAGCGACCATCAACATCTGGGTCCTCCAGTGTAATAAAAGCAAGCTTGCCACCAAGCCCACCACCAATGACGTGTATGGTCGATGGAACTTCTGTTCAGTCTTACAGGCGGCAATGGTATTGGTGGTATTGGTGGTAGCATCAATGGTGGTTGGGCAGACCAGTTGGACTCATGCCTTCCAAATGGTCAGTGGGCACTTTTGCCTGTCAGAGCATGACTAGTTAACCAGAGCTATAGGAGCCGTTGCCAGAGTGGGTGACGACGTTACCTTTACACCAGATTTCCAACTGGTGCTCAAAAGTAGTCATGCCCTGCCCCGAAGTACCGATCATCACCGTGCCTAGCACTGAAGTACCAGCAAAGGTGGAGAAACGCAGTGAGGACGACTTAAATCTACTGCGAGAACTTGCAGAGCGTATCTTGGACCTAGCCTGCGAAGCAGACAGTTCTGTAGCGAGGGGTGTCGACAAGCCAAAGGATGTGGTCACGAAAGATATGATCACCAACAGCGTGGGGTTTGGTGGAGGCGGTAGACCTGGAATCATATATCTGTAATGTGCTCATATTGTATGCAAATGAAGTATTGGCCCTCTCGTGGCGTAAGCAGGGCACTGATTCCCTACCGTAGATCGGATCGAATAGAAGGCTTGTAACGTTGCCAGGTGACCAGAACAATGGTTGTTGTATCTACCAAACGGTAACCCTGTCGCCACTCAGCTCCATTTGGACCTGTGCTCAAGTTAAAATAGATCTGGTCTGGGGACGGGAACAGACTCGCCACTCGTGCCACTCGTGCCACACCCATCTTGCTCTAAGCTCGGTAGGTTCCCTATTCATTATTGTCTACTATTCGTCCGTCTTTAACCTTCCATTTAGATCTCCATGCCACCTTCGCCCGCTGTTCTCAAGCGATGCACATGCGAGAAGTGTATCCAGCAGGATCCTGAAGGTGTCCTGATGGAGGGACGCCGCATACCTATCCACCTAAACCGCATGAAGAACGAGCGGGCCCAAACTGCGAATACTTCCACATCCCCAGCCCAGCGTTCTTCCGTCTCAACTCGGACTTCACCCTCAATTATCGCCCCACTCAAAGTTTCATCCGAGGCTCTTAGGAATGAGCGTACCCAAGCCAGGAGCGCAATGACCGCGGCACCTCCACAGGACTCCTCGGTCAACGATCTGACCGGTCATTTGTTCGCCCTCACCATTACTGATGAAGGGCCCCATACACAGTCCACTGCGAACAAGTTATGGAACTCTCGTTCCGATTTCCAAAGGACAAGTCTCAGTAATAGCGTCATTGCTGGTGTTCTACGTCCTATCCCAGCTTCCGAGATCTCTGATGGCTTGAAACGCATCGTTACCCCCCATGCCACGCCCTCCGACGAATCGCGAGATGCTTCCCAAAACCATTCAGAAGTTCCCAGTACCCCTCGATCCTTGCCATGTCCAGCTTCGACAGCCAGTAGTCGGCGGCAGGCAACATCCAGAAGAGACCATAATCAGCGCTCCACCAAGGCGCTGAAGCTCCTGGCTAACATCCAGTTGCGAATCCAACATTGCCATCGACTTCTGCTCGACCCTTCGGGCGATCACCTTCCTGACCTACGCAATGAGCTTGCAACACTCTGCGAAGCTACCAAGAATATTAGACACAACACGGACACGGTATCCTCGCGTAAGCGGGAACTCCTCGATTCCTTAGACAAGCTCAAGCTCGAACTCAAGTCCAGGGATCCACAGAAATCCTCTGAAGATCCCATTGAGATCGTCACCGGTAAGCCGAATATGCCTGGTTTGAGGTTAATACTCACTCGTGTCACTATAGTTACTGAGGGATCATCCCCCGTTGACCGTATGGATGTAATCGCTCAGCTCACACTGGTCATAGGCATTGTCTGTTCTGCTGTGATGGGGGTCAGCAAACGCGGTGGCGACTTCATCATGGGAGCTCTTTCCCTCCTTCTATATCTCACGTGTCAAACCTTCACTGGGTCCCTCTCACTCTCGCACGCAAACATTCTGAGGCAAATACCATTGACCATCGAGGACACTGTCGCCAAACTCAACTTATCCTGCAAGACCATCCCATTTGCCGTGTGCGCTTGCCACTGCACATACTGTCCTGCCACTGTCACCGGCTCATCAGTTCCATACTATCCAGAATATTGCACCAATTTTCCGCATCCAGAAGCTCCGTGCAGGGAACCACTTCTGGAAACGAATCTACAAGGGAACCGTCAGCCTAAGAAAGTTTTTCTATACCACGACTTCAATGATTACCTCGCCAACCTCCTCTTGCGTAGCGACATCGAGTCCATCATGGACCAGTCCTGTGACGAACTCATATCAACTCTCTCTTCCCCAAAGCCACGTTTTGTCCGGGATGTCTTTGAAGCTGATTTCCTCCGGGAATTTCGTGGTCCAAATCCAGAGAAGCTTTTCATTGACCGCGGTGAGGAAGGCCGCTATGTCTTTGCGCTACACGTCGACTTCTTCAATCCAGAAGGGATGAGCTTACGAGGCGCCCGTTCTTCTTCTGGAATTATCTCCATGGCATGTTTAAACCTGCCTCTCAAAATCAGATATAAACCTGAGAACATGTACCTCGCTGGGGTAATACCCGGTCCAAAGCAACCTTCCCTCGAAAATCTCAACCATTACATCCGACCACTGGTGAAGGACCTCGCAGCTTCATGGGAACGTGGAGTTCGTTTTTCTGTGACTGCGAACCATCCACAGGGTCGACTTACTCGCAGTGCCGTTGCGTTAGTGGTCTGTGACCTCCCTGCTGCTCGTCATCTTTCTGCCCTCGCTGGCGTCGGCAGTCACTTCTTCTGCAGTGTGTGCAGTTGTTACCACAAGAGGAACTACGGGAGGGTGGACTTCACAAATTGGACTGCGCGTGATAAGGATAAATTACGGGCATACGCAGAGCAGTGGCGGGATGCAACTACGACCGCTGAACGCGAGCAACTCTTCAAGGAACACGGCGTACGCTACTCTGAATTGTGGCACCTTCCTTACTGGGACCCAACCAGACAGCTTGTTATTGACTCAATGCACTGTATCCTCGAAGGACTGGTTCAGCATCACATCCGAACCCTTTTGGGACTTACAGCGGAAAACACATCATCTCCTGCACAAGCCTCACTTCCCGCCTTCCAGTACAACTTCGTCTCGATTGATCCAGACACAGCTGTCGCGCAATCTATGACGACAAAGGAAACCGCACAGATCTCAGCCATTCACAAACTCCTTGCGGATCCTATTCCCAACCCCGATGATCTGTTCATGGTTAACACATCCCTGGACAAACTCCTTGACAGTTTACTCCGCAAGAATACAGCTCCTCTTCGGTTTGTTTGCGCGTCACTTGACTGCAGCCCCGAGAAGGGAACTCGATTATACAAGGCTGACTATGCGAAGGCACTCGTGCACTGGGTAAGTGGTATTTTACAAACTAGATATCTGCATGGCGATTCACACCCTTCAGCGTCAGAACATGCCTCTCTCGGCTTCTTCCAAGGACGTCCCCCAGTATGGTCCAGCTGAAGTCCTGGAGCGCATCCGTGCTGTCATCCATGATACATCAACCCCAACTTGGCTCGGCACGGTTCCATCCAACTTTGGTGACTCGGCCGCAGGCACGATCAAAGCAGACGAGTGGCGTTCCCTCATTACTGTGTACATACCCATCGCCCTCATAAGTCTCTGGGGTCAGCCAGACTCAGAGAATAGCCTCAAGACGGTCCTTGATCACACCATGCTACTCGTCTCGGCGGTTCATCTCAGCTGTGCAAGAATGATGAGTTTCGCCCGTTGCGAGGCATACCAATCATGCATCACGGGGTATATCAGTGACTTGACCCGTATCCATCCCACTTTCAACTTACGACCCAACCATCATGCTGCCGTTCACATATATGATTTTCTGAAACTTTTCGGGCCCGTCCATTCCTGGTGGGCTTTCCCATTCGAGCGTCTGATCGGTATACTTCAGCGTCTTCCTAAGAATCATAAATCCGGTAAGCTCGGACTTACTCCCCCATACTCGTGCAGTCAACTAGTCACAGGAGAGCTCGAGAACACCATGCTCAAAACATATCTTAAAGCCACAAAGCTTCGCGCATGGCTATCCCGTCCCCAATGTCCCCAGGCGATTCGAGAATGCAAAGTTCTGCTGGACAGGGCTTACGAAGTCCACGACGATGCATTGGATGAACTCCAACCCCTTGCAGCTGCAAAAGCAACCACCGTCCCTGAAGACCTCAAGAAGTTGATCAATAGGAGTACCGCAGTTTTCCATGCACGCATCAGGCAGATGGGTGTAATATACAATCGCTCTTCCACACATCTTGGTAATTCGTTAATTCTATTCTATCCCCATGGTGAACGCTTGTCACCACCAGTCCCAGCTTGCATCAAATACATCTACGAGGTTGATGGTGCCATCGCCCTTGCAGTGCAACGACAATGTGTACTGCCCGAAGCTAGCAACCTGCTCGACCCATTTGCCTTGTACCCACACTTTCCTGCAAGGATGTACTCATCAGCACTGTTGGGACAACTGGAAATTGTGCAGAAAGAGTGGATCATGGCTCACTATGCACGATGGGCAGTTTCAAAAGATTGTGTTGTGGTTCTTTCACTGTCGCGGGTGCGTGGCTTCACTTCTGTTTATGACTGCCTGTTTAAGTGTTCTTCGTGTAGGATTGATTGATTGTACTGTATTGCACCTGTTGTATATATCTCCATCTATTTTGTCATTTGACATTGTATCCCGGTGTGATCTCCCGAACAACTGGCCTAGAGCACGAAGATGAGTCCGGCCGATGAACAACCGGCCAACGGGCGATCACCAACACACCCGACTATGATCGGGTAATGAGGTCGGGCGATTAGTTTCAGCGCACTCTAAATATGAAAAATGGTATTCTCATTTAGTACTACTCTTATCTTTAAGTCTAGAACACATACTTTTTGTTTGTCCTTTCTTGGAGTTTTTGCCCCTGTTCATCTGTTGTCTAAACTTGAAATTTTATTTGTCAGTCTACATGAATCCTATATTTGGAGTTTTCGCCCAAGTTCTCTCTGTGCTGAGTTTTCAAGTAAATCTTAACATTTTGAACACAAATCCATGCTTGCAAGTACTTGAAGATTTCGCACACATTCAAACCTCCAAATAAGCTTTAAATTCTGTCCTTGCGCAAACTGTAAGATATATTTTATGCTTGTGATTCGTGTCTAGAACAACATTTAGGTCTGTCCTAAATATTGCAAACCCTGTTGTGACATTTGGGCTGGAGAGAAAGTTGCCAAATTCGGATTGAAAGTTCCCATCATCAAACACCTCGTTCGGCGTCTGGACAGCCAACACAGGATACAAACAGATCAAATGCCCTGCCGTGTTCTCTACAGCATCACTGCATGGGGACACCTCGAAGGACTCGAACCGTGTACTTTTCCCCTGCTTCGTGAGGACAACCGCACAATTTTGAGGTCGCATGAACAACACAAGAATATCTATAGATTGTCAACACGAATCTATAAAGGACCTGTGAGAATACCTCCTTCTGCATTCCACACAGCTGGGAGAGCGGAGGTTTCAAGCATCGTTTCAACATCGGGCCCATCAGCAGCAGACATGGTGGACATTGAGGGAACAAGCGAGAATGCAGTGTCATAGCACGTCAGAAATATTGCTGATTAGTCTGAGCTTGAAACCCCGCTACCCA
>JBBPQV010001204.1:0-11730 GCA_038092675.1 Boletus rufocinnamomeus | reverse complement strand
TGAGCAGCCGTCGCGAGATATTTATCCAGAAGAGTATATCGGATGGAGGCGCGGTTCGTATCATGCGGCCTGAAAACCGACTCTTTACACGCTTTTCTAACAGGTTGATCGTGTCGATGCGGGTGGTGACGCCAACGACTGCCAGCCCATTGTTACCTTGCCCTACCTTGCAGCTTTGGACGGTATCCAAGAGACAGTAAAGTAGGGACTGCCTAGCATGTTGTGCGAAAAGATCAAAGGCATCAAGGATAACGATGGTTGGACGGGAGAGGGTGGGCAGTATAGATATCAAAGCGGGGAGGTGAGATGGTGGTGGGACGGATATCGTGGGTCCTGGGTCGATAAACGGATTGGGTTCTTCCTCCGTGCCGTTGACATCCTCGTCTATATCGCGTAAGAACGACCCCCCGGTCTGCTGGGACAGCTGTCGTGCAATTTCGCGCAGCGCTAAGCGGTCATTATGCTGTGTGTGGCCAGATAGTCGAAGTACTATTGGTTCCTCTGGCAGGTTCTTGATTGCTCGCTCAATAAGCTATTTGACCGTTGCTCATAAGACAATATTCATTGGTTATAACAAAGACGTACAGAGGTTTTCCCACTTCCGCGCGGGCCAAGCAAAAGGCAACTATTACCTTCTCCACGGGTCACCGTGCCATGGAGTAAATTGTGCAATTGCGTATAGGCAGTGCTGTTGGTGGATGGGTGGCCGTGATCATCAAGGTCCTCCGATGACAGAGATGACTGGAGCGCATTCAAGATAGCGCGTTTTTGTAGTCGAAGGCAAGGTACCAGGTGAGTGGGCAAAACGCTGGGGAGTTTGACAGGAGAGGGAACAGATGTGAGATCAACGCCTTTCTTAGGGGAAAGTAAACGACTGGCGCGCCTACTCGGTGTGGTAGGTACGTCGTTAGACTGGTGCTGCAGTTTTGAGGGAGAGACGCGTGGGGTATGGGGAGGACGGACGCGCGAAGGGGTTGATGGAAATTGAACAGATTTCGCTGGGACAAGCGGTGAAGCAGGTCCGGAGCGTGTTTGCCTTGAAGGAGTGGAAGGCACTTTGTGGATCGAGGCGACCTTGAGCTTCAAAGCAGCCGCATCATTGGTTGGGGATGCACAAGCGGCGCTTGTCCTGAGTGCGATGGCTCTGGGGGTCGTGATTTCTACGCAGTCCATCACGACCCGTGATGGACCAGGTCGGGGACCAGGGGTTGATGGGGGGACGAGGTGTTTGGTGGATGAGAGGTTGAGTTCATCTGGCTCATCGAGAGATGAGTCTTTCTTGCTCAGGACGGGTGTTGCGTCGACGATGGGCTGCTGTCTTCTGCGTGTTACACGCTTTGGAGCGGCGTTGTCCTCTGGGGCTTTACGTTTGGGAGGCATTGGTATGGACGCGTCGTGCGCGTAATACCCACGCTCTTGTCGACCGCGATGGGCTTCACAGGGTGTGTTGGACTCCCCAATCAGTCCACCGCAGCTTACTTTTGTACAGATTAGCGAGATGGATAAACCCACCGACGTCGGGGTTGGAGCTCATCGCAGAAAACATCATACGAAATCACCATGTTCGTAGCTCTTCGCCGCAATCGACACCACTTGTCAATCTTCGTGTTGATTCCTGTCCCAGGGTCAGAGCAGAGGACGCTGGACTCTCGGCGTTCGCTCGTACAGGTCAACCATCGGCTCTATACCAGGCTTCTCCGTCCACGCTGAGCGGTCTATGTGTACGCTGACGATGAATGACCATGTCTTTGTGCTCTTGGAGGACCCCGCCGCCCCATCCCGCGCAGACGTTTTGGCAGCGGTTCAGAATACCGCTAGCCAAGGCAGTGATGTTCGCATGTCTTCCCAAGTGCCGCATCTGCCGCATTATCGCACTACCTTTCTTACTCTCCGGCCTCCAGGGGCATTGGAACAATTGCTTAGCCAACTCAAAGCACGTTGGATACCTGTCAGACAGAGCAGTAGTGCTTCTTCGCAGCGTGGGCAGGCTTCATCTCAACAGCTGACTGTCGAAGGACACGTCTTTGCGATCGGTAATGACTGGCTTGTTCGCGTGGGGAACGTCATTCTTGCAGGTGGTGCGGTGAAGGGTATGTTGTTGGAGGTCGGTGGAGCGCTGTCCAAGCCTACTACTGTCTACTTACGCTGACACGTAGGCCGAATGTCTCCCACTCCCCGTCCTTCATTCGCAAGCCGCCGACGGCACATCTGAACTATTGTCCAATCTCCTATTGTCAGTGCTTCCAAACATTCGGGATGCAAAGACGGTCGCTGTAGCGGTCAGCGATTCTCAGTGGGAGGAAGTGCTCTGGGACCGCGAAGAGGAGGAGAGGCTGAGCAGAGAAAAGGAAGCCAGAGAGGACCAAGAGGAGATCTTTGTGGCAGGCGAAGAGGGTCTCCCTGCGCAACGAAGGGGCGACTGGATTGGTGTAGACCGAGACCGCAGATCTGCGTTCTTGATCATTGGTGCATTGCGGTCAGAGGGTATCCTATGACCAAACGCGTTTCAAGTATCAGTCGAATTCTCGTGTGACTCGGTCTGCCATTGCCAAAATCGCGTAGTCATTAGTACCCGAATTGATCCACCTGACCATGTCATGGCAGAGCTATTGTTCTATTCAACGACGTCCTCTCTCCACCGCCCTTCACTTCTACCAGAATCGCCAACTGGACATCTATGCTGCTAAGCAGGCACACCGACTCACCCTTCGACAGCTCGTATACTACTTATCTTACTGTCAGTCTGCTCCTACTCATCCATACCATGCCAGGTCTTCTTCGGACGGCAAATGGACGAGGAACGGCTAATCAAGGCACGGCTCGTGTTCGCTGCTGGTCTCCTCATACAATAACCCGTTCCCTAGAGCGCCAACTATGTCCGCACTGAAATCCCGGTTCGAATAGCCCACCGGATAAGAGACCTCCAGGCCCTACCGTATGTGGTAGTCACCCAGGAGGGAGTAGCGAGGGTATACGATGTAAGCACCACCCAGCGTGTTTATCGCTCCGTCTAGTTCACCGTCCCTTTCCAGCTGTATTGGTCTGCTTTCGAAAAGTACTGCACATCCTTCGCTACTGCCGCAAGTTACTGATTCACGCACAGATTCCGACGTTTCCCCCAAATTACTAACTTATTCGAGAACGAGACCTTTTGTGAATTCTTGGAAAATATTCTAGATGAGCAGTGCGTTCGGACATCCCCAGACCCAGTGTCCATTCTGACCCAATCCCTAGTGCACCCGTAATACCGAGCCTTTCCCTTGGATTGTCTCTGGCATCACCTCACCTTCCTCCTGACTCCCTCGATTCGTTTATGCACCGGATGCTGGTTTCGCGCATATCAAGACGTGTACTTGCTGAGCATCACCTTGCACTAACGAAGTCGCTAAGAAAGAACTCGCTGGAGGAACAAGACCCGCATGTCGGTATCATCTATACTGCGTTGAATCTCAAAACCAACATCGAAAAATGCGTGAAACTCCTGCAAACCCGACCATATTGTAGTGAGGATGACATGGAAGAGAATAGGTCCGATACAAGATGGCCGGAAGTCATCGTCGATGGGCATTTGGATACAAAGTTTTCATACATACGTGAACATCTAGAGTAAGCACAGCTTATTGTCAATCCGTCTGGGCAATGACTAAATTCTAGAAAGATACGTCCTGTTTGAACTATTGAAAAACGTGAGTTTCTCACCGGCTTTTGGAATAGTTGCCTCATGCACCCTCTTTGGTAGGCGATGCGCGCCACTGGACTTCGACATCGAGATGCAACCCCCTTACCACCCATCCGTGCTACGATTGTTGCCGGAGAAAATAATATCGGTGTTCGCATATCAGATCAAGGTCAGAATAATAACTGTCTGTGGTATGATTGCTTTATTTTGCTTTGCAGGAGGTGGACTTTCTTCGGCATCCATCCAATCACCTTCCGATCTGTTCTCGTTTTCTCACGTCCGTAATGCAACGAGGATGAATGACGACCGCTTGGGAGCCCTGCGAACCGCAAGTTCAAGGGGCGTAAAAGCAACAGTTGCCGAACAGGTCGGAGACGAGGTGGAGCGTTCCCAAGAGGGTAAGGACCCTGAAAGAGAAGCTGGGATCGCACCACATCAACGAATAGGTCTAGGATTGCCTATGAGTAATATATTTGCAACGTGGGTTTGATTTCACCCTTCAAGCAAGACCTGACACCATTGCCTAGGTATTTCGGAGGCTCTCTGGAATTAGTGTCTTTGGATGGATGGGGTGAGTGGCTTTGACATTTGTGCCTACATGGTAATTACTGAGGTGTATCCTTAATCCTTAGGAACAGATGTATTTTTGCGGCTACCGAAGCTGGTGAGCAGTTTCGGCAGAAGGGCGAACCGGAACTAAACATCATACAGGGGACGAATCTAGAAGGAATTGAGGTATAGGCGGCATGAAGCATATGGATTTTGCACATGAAACCTTTAATGATAGTCGGCGATTCGCAAAGACCTAGATGAGGACCGGAGATAAGGGTACTTGGTTTACGAAGGCGGCGCCCGAGTAGGGTTACCGATATGAGTCGAACTTGTCAAGGAACGCGATTCTCGGGGGAGGTTTACTTATACGGTACCTGGATGTGTTATCGCAAGGATAAATAAACATGCTGTCGCTTGCAGGTATGGGCGCTCTTCGTCCCGCGCAAGACTCCCAGCCCCCCAGCCCCACAGTCTCTCAGGCTGATACCACTTCCATGTCCCCCCTCCAATACCAAAACTTTCAAGCATGAGCGAACGCTACGTGCCGCCCCCACCGCCCTACGAACTCTCCCTTCAGCGTGACCAGAAGGTCGCCGAGGAGGTGCAAGCGCTCGAGGTTTCGAAAGAACGCCCATTCCAAGGCGAGGAACGCAAAGACTCCAAGGCCCTCGCTGCCGAAACCTTGAGGGACATTGCAATTGAAAGCCCCCTCAATATCCCGAAACGCCCAACCAGGCAGGACAGCGCGGGCCTTCGAGCTGCGCGCCCTCTTCCCCCCAGTCCTGCGAATTTCGATACCCGCCCACTTGTTCCACGACAAAAAGGCAGCAAATTCAGACCCGTCGTGGAAGTCAAAACGGATGCAGCGCAGAATAATCATGAAGCGGAGCCACAGTCTCCTGCGCCTCCTCCGTTCTCTGCGATAGAACATTCCCTCGGGGAACCCCCCTACATGCAGGGTATGCCCCATCCAACCACGTCGGTCCACCCCTCTCCCTTGCACTACCCTGCGCAGTCGTCATATAATACACCCCGTCGAAATTACGACAATCGATGGCTGGTTTCTGCATATGAGCCTTATCCAGAGACATCGTTCAGACGATCCTCACATGCGCATTCCCCATCTACGTCATATTTGCTGCCACAGAATAGGAACTTTGAGAGGCGCTTGCCATTCGATCCTTCTGTAGCATACTCCAACTCGCAAGCCAGTCCCCAGTCCGCACTTTCAGCGCAGCGAGGAGTGGCTGCCTCCTTATATAGGTGAGTTTTTTGATTGCAAAGGGATCGTCCTCTTGCTGACGGTCATCTCTAGTTCTGCTGTATCATCACATCTACATCTCGATTCTGCCGGATCACGCCAATCCTATGTGTAAGCATGTCTCCTTAACTCCCCTGCTTTGATCCGTTACGAAAGAGGGCCTGCTAATAAAGATACCAGTTCAGTGCGACCTGCGCTACGGAATACCGAGACATCCCATCTAGACAAGACTGATGTCTCATCTATACGATCCTACCCTCCCGGCCCCATGTACCCTTCGCCATCAACATCCTCTTTGTATACCCCGAGGCCGGCGTCGAGCGGCGGATATGAACAAAGATGGGCTACGTCCGAGTCTGACATTGCGAGGGATGTATACCGTCGTTGAGGCTATCGCTATGTTTCTTTTTCGTTCATCTTGTACTTATGGCCAGAATCCAGATGTATCACTTTAGTCGTTCCTCATCGTTCCTTACAGTACCGTTTACGCATTGAATATACTAACATCGCGACATTGGGTAGCGATGGGATTCGGGATACCCATTGAACAGTGCCTTGCACCAACGAGTTTCCGACTCTTATCGCCCGTTCCTTCCCGCTTGAAGAGTGAACGAGCGTGGCAGTCCGACTAAACCTGTACTAGGGTAAATTAGCACAGGTCAGTCAGCTGCAGTTGTTACATAATCAAGTCCTTCAGAGTCGACCGACATTATGAGTGCGCCCGCAGTCCTCCGTGCGGCTCTACGACGACCGCGCCCATGCCTTTGTTCATGTAGTCATTTGCTCAGGTTGTCTGCGGTTCAACCGCTGCACCAACTCCGACGCCAACAATCACTTCGCCCAATCCACACCACCCGTCCCCTGCACGCCCCGGACCACCCGACAACCCTCACGAACATGCTCGCCTCCGACGTCCCTCCCCCCGTCCAAGTTTCCTCTGTTGGGTCTACAGGTATCAAACTCGCAGACGGACTCGTATTGACCGGTCCGGTGGTGTTTCTAGACGGAAAAGTACTTTTGTGGGACGTCCCCGGCGTAGGAAAGGGGAGCGGGGGAACGAGTTCTTGGGACGACTGGACGAGGGAGCATTGGGAGGTTTTTCAGGTCGTCGTTCCAAAGCCTGGTAGGTCGTTTGCTGGGTTCTGCGTTTGCGTGTCGGCCCAATTATTAACCAAACGCGCGTAGAGATTCTGATTTTTGGGACTGGGGCGAGGATGGAGCTCGTACCGAGTCATATTCGAGGGTATATGAAGGAGTTTGGGATACAGATGGATGTCATGGATACGGTGGGTGCTCGTTCTTGGTTGCGTTCTCCAATCTGAATGTCCGTTGCAGAAGAACGCATGTTCGACCTATAATTTGTTGGCGGAGGAGGGTCGGCGCGTGGCTGCTGCACTACTCCCCATCGAGTCCAAGAAATGGACTAGAAAAGCAGGATGGTGATAAACCATCATTCTGACGCGATTTCGACCATTATTGCCAACCCAAGGTCACGCACGTCCTCCCTAAATACGCAAAAATGTACAGTATCATATATCTCACTGCTTGATTAATACACATCTCCCTTGACACAACACCTGGTCCACATACAAGTGTGAGACTTATTCTGGTGGTGCTTTTCGCTTTCCCTTGCCAACTGCTGCGGGTGATTCTGGTACAGGTGGGGCTCGACGGGGTTCCTCATCTTCCTCATCTAGGAGGGAAGGCTGGGAAACATCGACAGGCAATAGATTACCTGGATCCAGTGAGCAAGAGTTGTTGGAAGAGAGAGATAACAGACCATCCTCGTCTCTAAATTGAACATACAGCATTTCCCAATTATTGAGCAGTCCTTTTATCGGCGTCGATGGATCCAAGGTCTCGTATGACACGGGTGCAGATGCAGACGAAGCCGCGTTGGATTTCCACTTGTCTTTCACTACTCGGCACAACTCAAAGTCCTCCATCGACTCTACGCGAGGTACCTCTGCGTCCCCTTCCTCTGCGTCCATCATATCGACATCCTCACCGGGCGCGGTGGGGATGCATGGTACACCCGACGAGGATGAGAGAACAGCAGATGTAAGCGCTGATAAGGCCTCCTCTTTCAATTTCGCGATCGTCGAGGACTGATGGGCTGTGAGAAAGACGGTGAGTCTGTGGGTTTTGAGGAGAAGTTGGTATGCTTTGGGAGGTGCGCGTGGCGGCTTTGCGGTGGATATTCAGGACATCTGGAGGCAGATTAGGCGTTGGATGAGACTCACCATGTCGTTCTGTACGCGTCGGATTGGCGTGGAGAGAGCGCGTCGCGGATGCTTTTGGTCCTGTAATTATGATGGGAACGACCTTCCATTCTCGTCTCCCGGTGTCCTCCAAGTTGCCAACGACTCGTTCACTCCAAACAGTAGCTTACGATGGGCGTTTTCCGTAGCAGTGCCTCTTCTTCGACTCCTTACAAAGACGACACACCACTCCCCGACTCGGTCCCAAAAGTACAGGAGTTGGGTGTGAGCAGCGCACCGCTCAAAAGTGCTGCCTTTTTCATTGGAGCGTATTGCAAGGAGTACAATGGTGCGTCTTTTAGTGTGCCTCGCACTTGCGGGGAGCGCGCTGAATGAATGATGATGTTGCTGTTGCTGTTGACGTGCTGGACGTGTGCCCATCACCACGGTGTGATCGGTGCTCGGTGTCATATTGCGCGGTTCAGAGGACTTCATGCTTTGCAAGAACGAGGCGGGTGGTGATCCTGGACGGTGTTTGCAGGAAGGCCGACGAGTGACACGGTGCGCTACTGACCTGTGAGTCGTTTTGTTGAACCAGCCGTTGTCGTATAGCCCTTGTGCATATCTGATTCATACGTGCTCGTGTAGGATTAACAAGATGCGTGAAAACTGTTTGGAGCAGTTTGAAGCGCATTGGAACTGTCTGGAGCTGAACAACCAGGTGTGTACTCTTCCCCTCCCGCCGAGGTAGCCCATTTGACCTACGATGCTACGCAGGAGTATTACGCATGCCGCAAACCGGAACGTACGCTCAACAAATGCATGTTTGAGAAACTCGTACGTGGTTGGGGCATGACGCTGATTTCGTCTCGCTGAACGCATCTTTCATTATAGGGCCTCACGAAAACGATTCCTGGATCTCCTGTCGGCCAAAAACAAATACACGAGGTCGAGAGCCCCATATATACCACCCTCCAGCGGTGAATGTACTGCCGACTTTCTACCTGGCATCCCATGTCGTGCTACGTAGAGTAGAATACATCACAGACGTGGAAGTGGGGGATTGAATACACATTCAAAACGAGCGTTAGGTCGTTGTTCGTGTCGATGTTAGTCCGGAAAACAACGAAATGGCATCGCTTCCGAGTTTGCATGGGACGCGTCGAATGTTTTTCCTGTTCCGTCATGGCATGCACATACGCCTGTCCCTTTCCTCAGCACCACGTTTCCCTGGATTGCGTGTAGCGCCATTTTGTCGTCCTCGCCAACACGCTCGCACGTACGCAGCTATTCCTCCGACCTCCTTGAAGCCGACCCATTCGATCTACGTTTCAAACTGTACGGATCCATATTTTAACTTGACGTTCGAGGACTGGTCCGTACTATTGTTGCCCGTTTCGACGTAGGGAGTTGACCTCCTCGTCCAGGCTTTTCCGCTTCCACCCACCAAACGCCCCGCTCTTACTTCTCTACAGAGATGCACCTTGTGTTGTCATTGGACGGAACCAGAATCCCTGGAAAGAGGTGAACCTGGCTGCATCAGAGACAAGAGGTATTCCTTGGATCAGAAGACGAAGTGGTGGAGGTACTGTATACCATGTGCGTATCAACTTTAACATTCTGGTGAACCGACGAGGAACGGTGACCCTTGTCATGCATTGCCAAATATTCGCAAAAACCAGGACCTGGGCAATACCAATTACTCGATCCACGTCCCGCGCACGACGTTTGACCGAACGGCCACCGCAAATGTCGTTGTGCGCGCTGTCCGTGCGCTCGGCGTGGATGGGTACGTGAATGAACGGAATGATATTTGTATCGCCGGGGAAAAGATGAGTGGATCATCTGTCAGGCTTTCTCTGCTCGCGTAACCCATGCTTATCGTTTTCTCGTCGTGCATATCCACGTCTCAGGCTCAGCGTACAAGGTTGTGAACAATCGTGCGTATCATCATGGAACGATGCTCATTTCGACGCGGTTGGATAACCTGGGCGATTTGTTGCGCACGAATAAAGTAGGTTGGTGTTTCGAATTTCGGTGCGCTACTTTGCGTCCCGAGGGAACGCGGCGCACGTCAGTTTATTGTTTATTATTCTATAGGAAACGATGAACACGAAAGGCGTTGCCTCTGTGCGTTCTCCGGTTCGGAACCTCGTGCGGTCTAGCGCATCAGTGACGCATGAGGCGTTTGTCGACGCTGTTATAAAGTCATTCAGGGAGGAGTATGCCATTGACGAAGAGGTAAGCTAGTCCTCCTTGAGCCTGGATGGCCCTAACGGGTATTTTCTATAGCCATTTTTCGTCCATGATACGTCGCAATACCTCGAGGATGGATATTTCAAAGTCGGCATGTCCGAGTTGCGAGCAAGTCCACTACTGCCTTGTGCATGAAGCTACTCACTGATGCGTTTGGTTCAGAGCTGGGATTGGGCATACGGCCAAACCCCCGAGTTTGAATATGTCATCGACAGAACATTCCAGTGGGGACAACTGGTGAGGTTGCATTCCCATATCATCATCTGCATGTACTGAGCTTTTCGGTAATTCATTTCACGGCGCTCTGTGTCTATCTAGACGTCCACGATCCACTCGAGACATGGAATCATACTCTCATGCTCGTTTTCGTTTTCCCGTGATGCACATATATCCGCGAGTACCCGTTCGGGGCTGGATAGGCTGAGTCAACGGTTAATTGGCAAGCGATACGCGTTCGTGGATGACAAGGTGGTGGTAGGAGGTGACGATGGCGAGGAGACAGAGGGTATGGGAGAGATTTGGAGCTGGCTCAAGCGGGAGATGTGTGTTTAATCTGAGCACGCATAAAACGGTGGGAGTGACGGTATATGGGGGAAGAAACGCTCGCTGATGTGCCTGACTCACGTGGGGTCGCGGGTAAGGTCCTTGAGGTCGAATTCGTATGTCCTGGCTACTCACACAATATCCCATTCTTTTCCCAAACCACCATGTTCAGTTTTAACCAGTTAGTTGTAGCGACTTTAAAAGGTACTTGTGGCTTTCTGTCGGTGCGGAGAACAGTGAAATGATGTGCCTACCAGCTGAAGAGTTGCATTCACGAGCGGTATCCCTTGTCGCCAAGTTTAAGCAAGGAGGCGGGAACAATTACATCGACGGGGCGATCGCCCTCGATCGTGAGGCACTGGAACTGTGCCCGCCCGGCCACCCCAAGCGATCTGACTCCTTGACTTGCCTTTCCGTTGATCTCCGTAATCGTTACAACCAGCTCGGGGCGGTGATGGACATCGAGGAAGCCATTGTCCTCGACCGAGAAGCACTGGAACTCCACCTGCCGGGGCACCCATATCGTTCAATATCCTTGATCAACCTCGCAGCTGATCTCTCCACTCGGTATAACCAGCTCGGGGAAATGGAGGACCTCAACGAGGCCATTATCCTTGGCCGGGGTGCTCTGGCGCTTCACCCGCTGGGGCACCCAGATCGGTCAACGTCATTGAACGACCTCGCAGTTCATCTCTCCAGTCGGTACAAGCGGCTCGGGGCATTGGAGGACCTCAATGACGCCATTGACCTCGGCCGAAATGTACTGGCACTTCATCCACCTGGGCACCCAGATCGGTCAATGGCGTTGAACAACCTCGCAGCTGATCTCACCCCCCGGTATAGCCAGCTCGGGGTAATGGAGGATCTCAACGAGGCCATTGTCCTCGCCCGAGATGCACTGGCGCTTTGCCCACCGGGGCACCCGGATCGGTCAATGTCCTTGAACAACCTCGCAATCAATCTCTGCTCTCGGTACAAGCAGCTCGGGGCTATGGAGGATCTCAGCGAGGCCATTGTCCTCGCCCGAGATGCACTGGCACTTTGCCCTCCGGGGTACCCAGGTCGATCACAGTCATTGAACAACCTTGCAGTTCATCTCTCCACTCGGTACAACCAGCTCGGGGCAATGGAAGACCTCAACGAGGCCATTCTCCTTGGCCGAGATGCACTGGCGCTTCGTCCACATGGGCACCCAGATCGGTCAATGTCATTGAACAACCTCGCAGTTCATCTCTCCT
>JBBPQV010001203.1:0-11739 GCA_038092675.1 Boletus rufocinnamomeus | reverse complement strand
AGAGGGAACATGGCAGAGAAAAATGGATGCTCACTTCTTTCCTTCGTAACACCCACCGCTCGAATGAGAGCTGTACATCGGTCGCACGGGCTTCGTACTCGGAGTTCTTGCCTCCGAAACCCTTGGCCAACACGCCCTCAACGCTCGTTCCCTCGAGCGAGACATTTGCCTTCTGGTCTTCGTCTGATTTACTGACCAGATTCCCTCGCATCTTCCCTTCCACCCACTTTACCCACTCGGATTCGCTCGGTGCGACTATACTCCATGCTTCGCCTCCCTTGCCTGCACGTGCAGTACGTCCAACTCGATGCACGTACTCAGTCGCTCCGCCTTCAGTGGGTAGGTCATACTGGATGACGGCACGCACGAGTGGCAAGTCGAGGCCTCGAGAGGCAACAGATGTACAAAGGAGGACTGCAGAAGACGCAGAAGGTTGTTTACCCTTACCGGACGTCGTAGACGAGAAGCCGCGAAGGGATGCGAGACGGATTGGTGTAGGGAGGGAACCGTGAAGCCGATAGATATGGGTGTCGGGGAGAAGGGGAGATTGCACTGATACTTTTTCGCCCTTCTTATGACCTTCATCGCCAGAGAGTTCACTACCATCGGACTTTTCACCATCGGTATCAGAGTCCCCCGGTTCAGATCTTCCATCTCCCATTTTCGAGCCCCCCAGTAATCGCCAGTGGAAGTCGACAGAGTCTGTGCAGCTAAGGAACACAATGATTTTCGAACCTTTCCTTGCTTGGTTTTGTGCAATGATGGAACGTAGGAGGGCAACGAGTGCGACTAGTCGTTGCTTTAGCGGTACAACGACGTACTTCTGGGCAAGTTGGGCGGGTGGAGTGAAGTTTTCAGACGACGAAGCCAGCGAAGAGACATTCTGTTGATGTAAGGCTTGCTCTTTTTCGGTATCAAACGCTTTGATCATGATAGGGTTCACCAGCGTTGTTCCCGCCAATTTCTGGACGTCCTCTCGAATCGTTGCAGAGCAAAGTATGGTTCGTCTTCTGCGTTGCCAATCCCAGCCGCCAACTTCAAGGCTTTTTCCCTCGTCGACAGCCTGGATGGCTAACTTCCGACGCCCATCCAGTCCTTGGATGATACCCTTGATCGTTTCCTCGAAGCCAAGTTCCATCAACCGATCCGCTTCGTCGAGTACCAACCACCTGCATTTTCCGACGTTAAACGAAGATGTATTCTGCAAGTGATCAAGCAACCGTCCCGGTGTCGACACAAGTATCGGAATACCTTTCCTCAAGCGTGCTTTTTCGTGGGCCCGGGTTGCCCCACCGGAGAGCAAGCCTGAGACGAGCCAGCGTGTATATCGTGTCGACGACTCGGCATCGTCGGTTTCGCCATCGGGTCGGAGTTTGAGTTTGAGGAGGGATTCAAGGACGTCTGAAATCTGTTTCGCGAGTTCGCGGGTAGGAGCGATAATGACGGCGAGTGTACCTATAGATCGGTCGATATAGGAGTGGGTGCTCAAGGGAAAGAGGTCATGGATGATGGGGAGAAGGAACGAAAGGGTCTTTCCCGACCCCGTCTGGGATTGTATGAACACGTCTCGTTCTGCCATGTCCTCCGAGGGAGGATTAGTAAACACGGGAAGGGCAGCTCGTTGGATGGACGTGGGTTTTGTTACCCCCATTTTGGACTCTAGATGGGAAACCAGAAGTGGGTGGAGCCCAAGGTCCGAAAACCCGGAGGAGGACGCAAGTGGTGCGTTACTAGGCTGTGAAGGGGTTTGGGGAACAGACTTGCGCTCTAGGGGGTCGATTTTTGGGTTGTACGAGAATAAAGACGATATGATTTGTGTTGGAGGCTTGGGCGGGCCAGCATGCCGGTCATCTGCGGGCATAACGCTTCGATCTGCAAGCTGGTTCCGCCGGGGTCGCTTTGCTGGCCGAGGAGAGTCGGCTTCATCTACATCGGAACCGTCATCTAAAGCTTGCGCTTGAGGGATCTGACGCGCAGATCCCTTTTCCTTCCGCTTTTGTGCTCGTTTGGTCTTTAACCTGACAACCCTCAAGGGTGATGCTTTCGGCGTGTTTGCAATATGCTCACCTGTCGGTCCATCGACCAGATTTCTTGCTGGAGGTATGCTTCGCTGTGACTTGAGCGTCAGTGGCGATGTTCAGGACGAGCCCATCGTCCATCCCTTTTTCCTCGCTTCTCGATAAGTCTGGGTGCGTTGGCTTCTAGTATAGTACTTTCTCGTGCAGGGTCTTCGAGACTGTAGTTTGATTGAACAGGAAGTTTGTTCGCACGCATGTTGTATAGATTCGAGCCACGTCTCCATTTCTCACCCAAAGAACACCTTGAACCACTGACCTGGCTGTCATGTTTGGTCGCATCTCTCTCGCGTTCATTATAGTATCCATCGCTGCTCTTTTCTGCGCGCAGTCTGCAGACGCCGCGAAAGGCCCAAAGATCACGCACAAGGTCTACTTTGACATTAAACATGGCGACAAGGAATTGGGACGAGGTGAGTGTCGTATGAGAATATCAAGCAACATTGAGAAGCTCAAAGTTATCTCCTGCAAGTCGTGATGGGTCTGTACGGTGGCGTATGTGTTCCCTTCTTTCTCGTTGTGCTTTTGGAGTGGGACTCAACTTGGAGAACATTCCACAGACTGTTCCAAAGACTGTCGAAAATTTCCGCGCGTTGGCGACTGGAACGGACAAGACGGGCAACGAGCTTGGTTATGGCTACAAAGGCTCCAAGTTCCACCGTGTCATCAAAAACTTCATGTAAGTCCTCGTATTCGTCACATGCCTACAGCTTGGTAACACGTGTTTCATCCCTCCAGGATCCAGGGTGGTGACTTCAGTACGTCGAAGTTTCGTTTGACAGAATACATGTATCCGACCATGTTCCGATACCCACAGCTCGCGGTGACGGCACTGGTGGCAAGGTTTGTACTCTTAGGATATCTTGTATTGGGTTCTCATTTCTGTCGCTCAGTCTATCTACGGTGACAGGTTCAAGGATGAGAACTTGTGAGTTAGAGGGATTCATTGATCTCTATCTTATTCAAACACTCCATCAGCAAACTCAAGCACACCGGTCCTGGCACGCTTTCCATGGCTAACGCAGGCAAAGACACGAACGGTATGTTGGTTCCAGATTTACTCATATGCGCCTGTCTGAGGATTTTCTTTTAGGCTCACAATTCGTAAGGTTCACGGCTTTTGGGTAGCTTGTAGGCTTAATCGTCATTAGTTCATCTGCACCGTTATCACCAGCTGGTTAGACAATAAACATGTAGGTGGCAATGGCTTTCCCTTGTCGAAGGTCGCTAATCTTGTATCTGTAGGTTGTCTTTGGCACGGTCATAGAAGGGATGGATATCGTTTACGCGATCGGTGTGTTCCTTTTACCTGTCTCCCTGACCTATAATGCTCATTCACCGTGCAGAGGATGTTCAGAAGGGTCCTAATGATCGACCGCTGGAGGACATTGTCATCTATGATTCTGGAGAGGTTTGTCTGAGTAGCCAAACTTGATATTACTGATTGACTGACGGTTTCCTGCAGTTGCCCGTAGAGTCTGTTGTTGACGCACAAGGAAACGAGGTACCACTCCGCGCTGAGCTATAGTTCAGGCGCCCATGTTCTTCGTCGGCATATCATGTCAATAATAAAATTATCTGTTGTTTACCCAACAGGATCTCGAGGATGAGCCTACTCTTACTGAAGCGTCTGCTGCCGCTGCCGAAGTTGCCCCCGTAGTGCCATCCCCTATCGTGAAGCCGACGGACGCTGCTCCCGCTGCGTCAGCCGAGATTTCGTCCGTAGTGGACGCAACGGCTGAGGAGACTGTTAGCTTTTCACCGCCGTACCTTAGGTACGCCGGCATCGTCCTTCTCATCTTGACTGTGCCTTGCGCCGTGTACATTTGCGGAGGACCACGATTAACACTGTTGCGTCGTCTCGTTCGCAAAACGCGGGCCAGGGGCTACAGCCGCGTCAGCGTCGACGACGACGTGGAGAAGTAGATACCTTTAGAAAAATGCGGAGTCACTGAAGCTGAATTTACCTATTGCACCTCATTCCTTTGGTACTGTCGTTACTCAACTAGTTAAACCCTATGTACAACCAATTCACACCGCATCAGCTTTCGGCCAATTGCAAAGGCTTCTTGGCATCGTTGCGACACCTGGGAGATCGACCGATGGCCTTGCACGTTGTCAGCTATCCACGTTCCTAGGGTCTATACTTGAGAACCTAAGACTCCGCTGAGCCTTGTAAACTCTTATCCTTGATCCCGACTTCGCGGTCGCCCTCACTTCATGTCATCTCCTCCTAGATGCAGAAACATTGAACAAAGCATGCCCCCCGACTTTCCACGACATTTCATGCAACAAACCGCGACGATCGAATGGACTCTCTCGAGCTCTTTGTTCTCTGCCGGAGCTTCTCTAAATTTGCCATGTGTTTCAAATTGTATTTGAAGGCTTTGGAGTGATCACTGATCAACGCCCGTACAAGGTAATCAGTCAGTGGAACTTGCTGGGTCCAAGTCGCCCCGCGCGGCGTCTTGATTCGACGGGTGGGTTCCGGAATATTCGGACCGGATCACGTGATATATATATACTTGCGTGTATTGGGTGTGGCAGCTCAAAGTCAAGACATGACGATGAGCATCAAAGCCCGACAAGCTGCGCTCATAACGCTCACCCTCGTCCTCTTCCTCGGCACCGTCTACTCCGTCAAGAACAACACCTACCTCGACACCTCCAACCCCCTCCTCACTCACCTCCCCCACCCCCTCCACAAATCCGACTACTTTGCCAACAAATCAAACCTCCTCAACGTCTGGTTCATCAAACGCGCCTGGGGATGGACATCCTTTGCATTTCTCTTTCTCTGGCTCACCAGCCCGCGCCGCACCCAAACCCGAACCCGTGTGCTCGAATGGACGCTCGCCTCCCTCGCCTGGCTCGCGTTCACGAGCTGGTTCTTTGGACCCGCGCTCATCGAGCGGTTCATCCTGCTCTCAGGGGGCGAATGCACCGTCGCACTCCCCTCTGGCGCCTCCTTTACCGTCCCACACGAATACTGTCTCACCAAAGTCCAGCTCTCGCCTCTCACACATCCGAGCTTGTTCGCAGCTCCGTTGATCCTCCCCGAGACGCCCTGGAGCACAGTACCGAGGTTACGAAGGGGGCATGACGTATCGGGACACGTGTTTTTGTTGACGATGTCGATCTTGTTTCTAGCGGACCAGTTGACGCCGTCGTTGCGTGCCGCGTCGTGGCCGAGGATGCATACGTCGGCGGTGATGGCGACGATCGGTCTTGTCGCTATTTGGTTATTTGCGCTGGGGACGACGAGCGTGTATTTCCATACGCCGTTGGAGAAGTTGACAGGGTATTGTGAGTTGGCGTGTCGCGTTGCGTGCTCGTGTGGTGGGTTGCTGACCCTCATTTTTCAACAGTGTTGGGGTTGGCAGGGTTCAGTTTAACGCTTTTAACGCGCTTGTTTTGAGGTTGTGCACGATCCGATGGTGGTGGATGGCAACAAGGCGCGTCATGTATCGAGTCGTGTAGACCGTTGGAGATGGTACGCTCAACGATGCGAAATGAAAGCGATGGTAATATTTGGTCAATGTGACTTGCGATGCGTCATAAAGCCCCGAGTCCAAGAACAATCTAAATTCTTATCCCATGCAAACCCACGTCCAACATTCTTAAACCTTTGGCAAAAACCCACTTTCCCTCCACGCCCCAACCCACTTGGCCACCAACTCCTCCCCCGCCACCGGCGCCTCCCTCAACCACCGACTCACTCCCACCGTCCTCGCCACAGCCAATCCTGCCCTCGTCGTCCTCTCCGCTGCCGCACCATACTTGCCCTCGTAAAACGCCAACAACTTGCGACTCGGGTTCCGCCGTTCGTCCGGGTCGCTCGCCCGGAGGGCTTTGAGCCAGTCCTGTCGTGGAACGGGCTTAAAGTCGAGTTGCGCGGCGTGGAGCGCGGTGAGGATCGTAGACCAGGGGGTGCGGAATGGATGGAGGACGTGGTAGACGGGGCATTCGCCTGGCGTGGACTTGGGGAGCTCAACGAGCTCGACGATGCTCTTGGCGGCGTAGTCGACGGGAAGCCACGAGACGTGTTCGTCCAGTTCGGGAAGGATACCAATCGTGTCTGCACACTGTTTCGTTCATGGTATCATGTCCGAAATCGGTTGGGTTAGAGCGCATGAACGAGCGAGATTGGAGTGAACGCTGACCTTGAAGATGAGCGAAATCCCTTCGGACTCGTTCCAGATTCCGTTCGTCGTATCGCCTACCATCTGACCAATACCTGTTGAAGTGAATGACCCGTGTGAGACGTCGTCATTATCACGGTGAAATCTCTTTCATCTAGGTCCAGGTACGTACGTAGAACCGCAGTGTGCATCGGTGTCGTACGCGCTGCAATCTGACATAATTTCTCCGTGACCCACTTTGATTGTGCACTTGAAATGTACAACAATGCAAAGAAAGAAAGCAGGAAAAAGAACAACAGTCAGAGTCTAGTACGTGCGATGCGAGAAGAAAAGAGAACGGAAAAAGACATACTATCCAATCTCCTGCGCGACCGCCGGATTATCCGTCACGGCCTCAGGCACCAATCCCGGCCCAGGCCAATTCCCCACTGCACTGATGGACGAGGCAAAGAAGAACTTGGCAGGTTGGGAACGTGGCGAGGAGAGCGCGAGCTGCATCAGATTCACTGCTCCGTGAATGTGCGTTTCGAAACTGTGGTCAGAAAGTGGTGGGGTGAGCAAAATCGCGATGCATCGCGATTCACGTATCGACGGGTGTCGTGTGCGTGTGCGTCAGACGTATCAGTAACGTACCTAGAGATGCCCAAGTTGAAATTGACCGCCCAGGCGTTCTTGTGGAGAAAAAAAGTGAGGCAAAGAGGGAGCGAGGTACGACGGATACAAACGTACGTGGATGATCACCGTCGCTCGGTTTGCGATCTCGCGGTACCGTCCGTCGTCGAGACCTAACTGGACCGCGGGCAAGTCTGCCGCGAGCGCCACGACGCGTTCGTTTGCACCCAAGAACCGCGTCAGCAGCTTTCGTGTCTTCATCGATGCTGCGAGCCGGTCCGCCGCGTCCGCGTCGTCTTTGGCACGGCAGAGACAATAAACGGTCTCTACAGCCGGATCGGCGAGAAGTTCGTCGAGAATGTAGGACCCGAGGGAGCCCGTTGCGCCTGTCAAGACGACCTAGAACGAAAGAAGCGTGTGACAACGACGGTGAATATGCCGCGAGGTCAAACGTCGGAGGGTAAGGGGAGGGGGGACTACGTTGTCACGTACCACTTTTCCAGAGGTATCGGTGGCATGACTGTTCGTCCCGTGGGCGTACGCTTTGGCTGGGTACACGAAATGGCTGTATTTGTCGATCAACTCGAGCATGAGCTCTTGCGGGCTGGTTCCCAAGGCGTCGGTGTCTTTGCCCGAGGAGAGCACCACGATGAGCTTTGACAGCCTTGCGAAGGAAGAAGAGTGAGTAATTATCACGGTAAACTAGATGCTTACGCACTTGGTGATGGAAGGATGGTCAAAGACGGCGTTCAAAGACAGCTTCTTTCCACCTAGATCAACCTCCTAAACAAAAAAGAAAAAGAAAAGAAAAACCTCTCGTGAATCTTCAAGCAAGGACAAATGCACGCACCCTCTGAATGGCATTTCTAATCCGCGTTGACTGCAGCGAATCAAGCCCAAAGTCGAACAAGTCCGTATCATCTTCAAGCCCATCGATAAGCCGCTCGATCGTCCTCCCAATCACCTCTCTCACGACCTCCTTCGCCTCCCCCTCGCCTTCCAAGTGCCTCTTTCCCTCCGACCCTACTTCCCCTTCGAGGCGCTTATACACCTCCTCGATCACCTTCTCAAACTCTTTATACACTTTGGGTCTCAAAATACTCCCCTTGTCCGCCCTCGGAATTTGTGTCCCGTATGGAAGAAACACGAGTGCTTCTATCGAGAGCTGGGAATGCGACGGCGCATCGGCGTTGGCGAGGGCAATGACAGAGGCGACACGGCGGGCGAAGTCGTCGTGCGAGCAGTGCTGGGCGGCTTCGGTGGGGAGGATGAGGGCGCCAATTTGAGTACGGCCGGCGCCGAAGACGACGGCGTCAGCAATGTAAGGGGAGGAACGGAGGGTGAGTTCGATCGGGACAGGGTTAGCTTTCTCGCCGTTGACCTGTTTTGTTTTGAGGGAGTGAATCGGGGTTGGAAGGGGAAGGACATACCATGACGAGGGTATCGTCTATCCGGCCAATGTACTTGTACGTATCGGGGATTGTAGGATGTTTGATGAAGAGGTCTTTGGTCGCATAGGACCCGTCTGGTTGGTTAGACATCACCTACTAGATGCTCAGCATGTAAGACGAAGACAGTGCATACATAAAACATGCCTTGGTGTGCCATCCGTCCAAGACGTAGAGCTCGTAGGTATCGCTGCCACGGGGCTCGAAGCGCATATATTCGTGTACGCCAGTGTGCACGTAGGGACCCTTTGCGCGAACCCAGTTCCATGCCTTGTCGGTGTCGAAATCGCGGAAGGACGTCATGAGCTGACCCATCTCAGCTGAAGAGTGGCTCGTAAGACCTGGGCAGAAAGTACAATGGGGAAGGACGCACTGAGCCCATAATGGCCCACCAAAGGAACGCCTTCCGAGACGAGAAAATCACCCAGCTCGTCTGGACAAGGGCTCCCGCCAAACATGACCAGCTTGAGACGTCTAAGGACTTGAAGGCCCTCCGGAGTCTCTGCGAGTAATTTGAGAGCAAAAGGGACGCCATACAAGCCCTGTATATCTGGTGCTTGCGAAAGCAGCTTGATGATGTTTCCAGACGTGAGCGGAATAGACGCCGTCGGGAAGAGATAGAGCGGTTTCGCGGCATACCACGCTCGGAGCAAGTTCGAGTGTCCGTGACCCTGGGGCACAAATTTGGTTATAGGACGTCAAGTCGAGGAGGAAAGTAGACGAACGTGGTACAAGGGCAACGTCGTGAGACTGGTGAGGCCAAAGTTCATCTTGAGGTTTCCGACGGCAGCCTTGTTGGTCGCAATGATTGGCTTTGGGAAGCCAGTGGAGCCACTCGAGTGGATGATGGTGACGGGGAGGAGGAACTCGATGTCAGGACTGAGAGGCGGGTCCCAGTGGGTCTTGTCTGGGTGTGCGGCGCGTGCATCAACTCCGAATACGTCGGAGGGAGGTTGGTGGATGATTGATACTGACGACGGGTCAGCGAGGTGAGTGAGCGCGGCAGTAGCAGAAGAGAGCAGCGTGTCCTGGACAATGATGTGGGAAGCATTAGTGACGGTCAAGAGGTGTGCAATCGCAGGCGGCGAGTTGTTTGGGGAGAGAAAAAGGACGCCTGGGGAATAGAGTTAGAAAATGAGTCGTACAGAGGAGTGGAGACGGACGAACAGTAGCCCATACGATACAAGGTCATTTCCGTGACGACATAGTCGATGTTGCTCACGCCCAACAGGCCAACGGTGAGCCTGCTCGTTGCATCGCCCTTTGTGCGACCGGGGAGGACACCGGTGTCTCTGAGATGGTTGGCGAGGAGAGAAGCGGCTGCATCGAGCTCAGCGGTGGTATACTTTATGTACTGGAATACGGGTGAACTGAGGGATGTCAAGGGAGAACTGGGAGAGACGTACGACGAAGTTCTTGTCGGGGATGCCAAGGATTTGGAGGTTGGGGTGATCGCGGACTCTCTGTGTGATGAGCTGGTTCAAGGAGAGAATGTCTGGCATGGCCACGGAGGTGGGCCTCCATGACGCTCGGTGGGATAAATAGTATCAGTCTAACGACTGAAGGGTCATAAGACCGGTCGAACCCGGGCCGAACTACTCAGCGCCGCTAGTACTAACTTTGCACCAGTCGAGTTGACATGTCTCACTAGGTCAGATGCCCACTCGTCCTCGTCGACGTTCGGTCCTATTCGGACTCCCTGCCTGATGGCTGACAGAGAATGTCAGCCACCCTAGCCCATAAAAGTGAGTCTGGTCGCCCGCCTCACTTTTCCTACTAGTACCCCAAGTTCGACATGCAGTTTTTCCGGCTCCTCCACCGTCGGACAAAGTCAGAGGGCGACGTCTCTACCTTGCTGTTCCAACCAGGCGCGGCGGGGGTCACCGCCCCGGTCTTCGTCCCTCTGCAAGGGTCTCTCCCCTCGTTCGACCCCACCCGGGAACTCTACGCCTCGCCCACTGACGCGGTACAAAGCCCAATGCATCCGACCGACCCCATGGACAAGCTCAATACCAGGATCATCGAATTGGAAGCGCAGCTCGTGCATCTCCAGGACGATCGCTCCATCCTCGAACAAGACCTCGTCGACTACCGCGCGGACCTCCTCAACACCCGCACAGAGCTCTACTCCGAAATGCTCCGCAGTGCGCGCCACCAACAACGGGCCATGGATGACTTTAGGACAATCCAGAAGCTCGAGGCGAGGCACCAGGGCTTTTACACCATGCTGGTCGACATTGGTATACCCCGCTCGACCGTCGACGTGATTTGTCAAGTCATTCAGTCACGAAACGGATCCCCGGATGATATCCTCGTGGACGCTATCAAGGATGCCTCAAATGACAATACCACCCTCTTAGCTAGACTCAAGCCCGTCGTCACGGACGAACGTACTCCTGAGCATTACCAGTCCGCGCTTAATTTGACGTTGAGCATTCGCAAGGAACTCAAATCTCAGAAGAAAAGGTCCAAGTTTTGGAAGAGGCTCGCTCAAGAAGACGGTCGACATGCAAGCACCATCACACCATCCCCCTCGGATATTTCATCCATTCGTCAAGACCTTTCTCCAGAGAGGCAGGGTGCATTGGACGCCCTCATCGCTCGCCGTCGTGCAGCCAGGTGTTCAGAGAGCACTGAAGGTGATGTTTTCGGAGGTCAGCGGAGAGAATCAGCGCTGGATACGCTAGCTAGTTCTCTCGCATCTCGTCCGCGTCGCTCTATTCAGGACGACCTAAGACTCTCCTCGTCGTTCTCCTCGTCTTCTACTTCTGTTTCGACGACATATATCTCCCACCTTCCAGGCCTTTCTCGGATTCCCAAGGATTCTACCACTGAGACACCATCCATACAATCGCGTCTCCCACCCGCCCTGTCCACTTCTCTCCGCCGTTCCTCCAGAGGTTCCTCCCAGTCCATCGTTCTCGGCAACATAAACCTAAACGTCTCGCGATCTTCTTCCATCGACCCCACAGTCGCAGAAGAAACCGAACAGCACACGAACCCCGAAACCGGTCCCGTATCTACGGTAACCCACAGTCGGGAACTCTCTCAGGTTTGCATTCCGTTCCTCTTCCCTATGCCTCATCTTTCACTAGCGCGTTTTATTTTATCTTCCTTTCTAGAACGTCAGACGTGCATCTCAAGGCCATGCACACCGTCGCATGTCCTCGACAACCTCGAGGCGCTCGGTACCCACACGCCAGACCCGCTCTTCCTTCCGGCTCTCCGCGTTCTCGCCCGTCCGGGCATCTCGTCCCACCGGACCACCGACGGACTCGGACATCTCAGGAAACGCGACCATCGATGCACCGGCGTTCCACACGCCCGACATCATGATGCGTCTCTCCGACCTCGTGAAGAGCACTGATGCCGATACGCCTGCGTCGAGCGAGGTAACGAGCAGCGAGGACACCCCATTCAACGATACGCGTGCACTGCCCAAGTACGGTGTCGATACGCCGT
>JBBPQV010001202.1:0-11739 GCA_038092675.1 Boletus rufocinnamomeus | reverse complement strand
ATATCCCGTACATTGGAAAGGCTATGATGAATCCAACAGGACATGGGAATCAGGCGACATCATTAACACCACCCCTCAGGCAGTTGCCAATTTTCATAAAAAGAATCCCTCAGCTCCTTGGAAACTCCGTGGCCTTACTCTTGGAGATTTCTCTTCACTCTTCTCTCAATATGAAAACTATACCAAAACAAATTATCATGGGACTTGCCTGGAATTCAAGTCTTAAAGAGGGAGTAGTGTTATGATATACTATATTTTCAAACTTTTTAACTTAGCACATTCGTGCACATACCTTACATCTTTCAGACTTCAAAGTCACGTGATGTGCACGTGACCGTGGGAAACTACATGTGACCTATGGTCTAGACAAACATGCTGCACACATGCCTTATTAATTTCTGTTCCTTCTTTCTCACCATCATCATCATCTTCTCACCACATCTTCTTTCACTTATCTATATTGAGTAGTCTTTCCCATGGACCCTATGGTCCATGCACCATCCTGTAACTTATATAAACTAGCTGTACTCGACTGGACTCCCCAGTCTAATCCATTTGTTCGCTGTGACCTATGTTCTTGCGGCTGAATTAAGGAAGACTAGCCTTGTCTCAACTCTTACTCTCCTCCCATCGTATCTCTTGTGGTTTGGTGTAGCCTTGTCAAGTCCCGCCAGTGTTTGTTCAAGACCTCTCACAACAGTGGCAGTAAAGTGCCTTAAAGCACCAGATTATGCCAGCATCGCATGGCTGGACAAAAGGGATCATATTCAGCTCAAAATACTCCATTTGAATATGGGATGGCTGATATGAGATCGTGTGCCCAGAGAAGTTGTCCATCAGCAATAAAATGTGGCAGTTTGCCCGCCTCATCTTGATATCGAGCTGTTTTATCCACCTAGGTAATCAAATGAGATAAGATAATCCAGCAAAGAAATTGTCAGCACACATATGCTTCAAACAGATCTGATGTCATCCAGGCACACTTGTTGTTCTGGTAATAGAATCCACGCTGCTCTGGACTACACTGCTTGAAACAATGTGGCTTGGCAGCCTTCCCAATAAAGAAAGGCTCAAGTTTCTCGCTTCTGTCTGCATTGCAAGCCAGTGCAATGGAGATACAAAATCTCTCCTTCTTCTTGCCACTCATTTGCTTTGTGGCAAGGCCCTGGTCTGGAGGTGTGCTAAGAGAAAATCAACAATGAATCTCAGTTAGGGGCCAATGAAGACTCACTAGGGATTGAATGCAGTTTCGTCAACGTTGAATCGATCTCATGGTGCAAACTTGGCAAGGAGTTGACAACATCGCACCCTCTCTGCTTCAACGGCTTCCTGATCAACAGAAGCAGCCTCACTGTGGCGACGAATTTCACAGATCTTGTAAGTTCAACAAAATGATTGAATCCAGCTTTCACCAACAAGTCGTTCATTATCTGGAATCTGAAACTGATCTTCAAACCTTCTCCGCTTTTCCTTTAACATTGGTCTGGTCACTGTTTCCCCCTTGTTTTCCATATCCTTTACCTAGAGGATCAGTGCACGCTCAACATCAGGCCAGGTAACAATGCGTGGGCACTTTGACGACAAGGCAGTTGGGTTATCATTGGCATGTGCTTGCATTTTTGACCGTTCTCGGAGTTTACATGAGAGTGTTGATTGGTCGAAGATGAGGGCACCAATCTGAAGGGAGTGGAAGTGTTGAACAATGCTTGCTTGAGTGGCAGCGGGGTGAGCGTCAATGTAGGCATAGACTGTCAACCAGTCAGCAAGGGTGAGATTCTGATGTGATGAGTTTTTTGGAGGCTGCACAGATGTCTTTGGTGTGTCAGAGCTGTTGGAATTTATTATTCCTTATTTAGTATTACTGACTTACTTAAGCAGATAGTATTTTCGGTCTCGAGTACCTAGTTACACCTCAGCTGGTTGCCCAACCACTGAGGTGAGTACACTAACTTTAGAGCTACCTATTATTAGTACTGACTACCTACAGTACTTAGATATTCAATAAGAGCCAACTTTCGCCCGCTTAGCAGGCTGGGCATCCAAATTGGTGGGTTTATCATGGGGTTTGCATTTTAATTCGGGCATAGTAGTGAGGGTGAATGATGGAGTAACTTGTATTAGCAGCTCACTGTTGAGTCCCTGTACCTTTACATAGTTCTTGACGACAATGACAAAGTCTAAGAATAATAGTTGACTTGGAGACTCAAGTACAATCCTATTCCTGGACCTGGAGGGGACAGGTTTCAAAAGCAAGAAATCGTGGGAATAAAAAGTTTGACGCCATGGGAAAGTCTTGGCCTGACTTTTTCATAACCCAACCTTAACCTCATGCTGAGGTTTGGGTGCTTGTGGGAAGTTATGTGTCAGCTGTTGTGCTTGACAGTAGACGAAATTACAAGTCCTTCGAAGAAGGCGAGTTTTTCGGCAGCCATTAGTGTGGTGCCTGAAGCAAACATAATGGATCCCTGGGAAAAATTTAACATATCTGGTAACTATTAGCTTAGTTGTACTAGCATCAGCCATTTCTGCCATCAATAGTCAATGTTTCTACACTCAGGACATTCAACCTGGTACAAGAACACAAGGTCAACCAATGGTCTCACAATGTTCCCAGTGTCAGGCTCACTGATTGTGCTACAGCTGTAATTCACCATGCATTTAAGCCCCTCCTCATCACAGCCAAGTTCAGCCATCCCAGCTGAAACACCAGCTTATTGGTTGTCCTGTTCATGAAGCTGACACATTATGATGGCACTGAACCTGTTTGTCCTGTCAGTCAGTCAGGTACAGGGGTTAGATCATGACATTTTCATTTCAATGTCCTTGTTGACTTGCTCCCCTCCATCATGAGCATTCGAATCCTACATCAAACTTGCTCAAGATCAGTTGCTTATCACATAGGAAAAACTCTACACTTGCAATGGTATGGTCCCCCCTTTCCCCCTCCTCACCCACATCCTAGCTGAACATGCAAGATATGCTGCATTAGCAATCTCCTGCAGCTTGACCCTTCGCTTGCTGTTGACCTGACTGTCCCTTTCCACCCATTCTCCACCTCTCACTTCCCATTCTCCACTTCCATCCAGCTCCTCCCTCTCACACCAAGAGATCCTGCATCAAACCTGCTCTAGATTGGCCACTCATCACATGGGAAAAATCCTGCACATGGATATATGTTGCTTGCTTGCAATTTGTGATAGATGGACACAGCGCAATGAGCAGTGCATGCAATGACTCAGTGAAACAAGTCAATACAAGGCTGCTGACTGGAGACACAGCACCTCAGCAAGAACAACATGAGGTCTTACTGGTATATTTAACTTGGATCTCGGGTTGCACATTAAGGAACATCACTGATGAACTCAAGCAGGCAACCAAACGAGCTGAGTGAAGCATTTTCAACCATGTTCTCAGCGAGTCAGAGCACTGGCATCACCATACCTGATCTTTTGCATTCATCCTGGTCCTGCATCTCATCATGGGTGCTATTTCCATTATCATGAGGTTGATAAGTTTACAGATCTATGTACCTTATAGACTAGTGCTGAGTCCCATAAACTACAAGCTGCCCAGTGTACAATGATGCAAATTGGTAAAGAACTGCTAACAAATGCAAAAGCAGCTGCCCTAGTTAGTGCAACAGAAAAGGGAGAGTTTGAAAAGAACAATTTGCAGGGCTGGGATTTGTTGTCATTATTAGTGAAGGCAAACATGGCCATTGACACTCCTGAGAATCAGAAGCTGTCTGATAAGGATGTCATAGCACGTGCATTCCACCTTGCAAGTCTTTGGCTTGACACACATCTTACTGACATGTTATGTTCTACAGAGGTACCTATTGTATAACATGATGATTAACATCGATGGCACTGTGTGCATCATGCATGCAGTGCTTTCTGGCATGATACAATGGTTAGTCCTCACGCTCTCATATCCAGTGACTCTGACATGAGAGTCAACTGTAGAAAATGCAGAGTAATCCTGAATATTGGATCATTTGCCAGCGAGGTTGCTTTGCTCACGCTTGGTACCTATCTGGATATCAAAGCATTATCAACCTTCATGTCAACATTTCCACCTTTGCTGCCCATGTTGTCTCCATCACTGACTACCGCAAATCCACTGCCCATGTCATGCACCCAGGGGCAAGAGCCCCATAATGGTAAAATTTTCAAGTTGGCTTTGTGCTTACTGTATATAGTAGCTCATATGGCATTGCGCCATCAAGCACTCTTGTTCCCATCCAATTCTTTGCTGTGCAGTATACATATGCAGATGAGCTTGTAATATCATGTTGAGCAATTATAAAATTTATTATACATGGTGTGTGCTACAGTAGTGCTATGGTGTTCTACAGTAGCTAAAAGACCACTCTTTTTGTGCATGCTACTGTAGCACTACATAATGGGAGGAAGTCTACTGGTGCTACAGGTGCTATGTAGCCTACAGTAGCACTACATAGCACTTGTACTTTTTGCAGATGCCCACAATTCAGGTGAAACCTCAGGATGAGCTCATTGCACATTCTTACCTCGAGGTTGAGAGAGACCCTTCATGTGCATGCACCTGTTCCACACACCTCATGGATTGCAATGAAGGATAATGTGTTACCCATCAAGAGGCCACACATGGATAGGTATGGTGTCATCCATGACACTATCAAATTTGTTGTATGCTTCCCTTCCCCTCCCAACAGATTATGTGCATAACTTGAATAACTCATCACAATGGACAGGATTGCCAAGGGTGACCCAATCATCATACCAATCCTAGCTATGAACTGGTCTAAAGAGCTATGGGGACCTGATTCTCATGATTTCAAGTGCATCATTCATCTCCCAGATCCCAGGTATCTGGGATCACTTGTTGATCTTCATTGGTGGACTGAGAGTGTGTATTAGTTACTGGTTCTCACTCATTGAGTAAGTCACTCCCTCCTAACAGTGCTGAGACCATTGTTCTTGACCAAGAAACCAGGACCAAGGAAATCTTGTTTTTCCTCATCCCTGCTTTTGAGTTTGCACTCACTGTGCCTGCTAGCAATGTCGGTAGCAGGATGGCCATTGTATAGCATCCTGTTATGCAGAGTGATCCTACACACCAGCCTCAACTCCTGCTACTGATCAAACCATGTCAGAGAACATGAGAATCAGAGGTTGATGGTTATCTCGATGCATTTGTCTGATGAAGGGGCCTAGTGCAAGATGCTCAGCACCTGTTGTCATTTAGTATTTTGAGTTTATTCTGCAAAGGGTCTTCTCTACATGGTTGATGATGAAGCAAGACTGAGGTTTTGCTTGGAGTCTGGCCAGGGCCACCAACCAAGCCAACCAGGTGACTTATCAAGGCCATCAACCCACCTCTCAACAAAAAAAACCAGCATTATGATAGTACTGCCAGTGATCTTGCACATGACTGTGTCAAACAATAGATATATTTAACCTAAGTTGTACACAAGTCATGAGACCACACAGTTGTTGTTATGATATACTATATTTTCAAACATTTTTTACTTAAGCGCATTCGCGCACTACTTTACATCCTTCAGACTTCGAAGTCACGTGATGTGCATGTGACCATGGGAAACCACACATGACCTATGGTCTAGACAAACATGTTGCACATACGCCTTATTAATTTCTGCTCCTCTTTCCCATCATCATTCTTCTTCTCTCACAAACTCTTCTTTCATCTATCTATATCCAGTAGTCGTTCTCATGGACCCTATGGTCCGTGCACCATTCTGTAACATATATAAAGTAGATGTACTCGACTGGACTCCAGTCTAATCCATTTGTCACTTGCGACCTATGTCCTTGCGAGCTGATTAAGGAAGACCACCTCGTCTCATCTCTTAACCTCTGCTTTCTCTTTCATTGTTTGGTTTGGTGTAGCCCCAGTAGAGTCTTGCCAGTGTTAGCTTGAGTCATCTCGCAACAGTTGTACTCATCAACTGAGTGGTGAGATGGGTGCAAAATGAGATGAGCACTAAGCACACGAAGATGGGAATGCAGCAGTTGAGCAGCAGGTTGGGGGTATGCACCAAGATGCATGGATCAAAGGAAAATGTGATGAGACACATGGAACTGCATTGATCAAGGGGGAGATGAGGTCAACAAAAGCACAAGCATGATGGATGACAGGAGCAGAAGAAAATCATCAATGCACCACAGGGAGTGAAGATGACATATCCAGATGATCCTCCACCCCACCATCCAACAAACCACCACAACAAGGTGACGAGCCCCTGAGCATTGTGCTCAAGGATGAGTGGAATGGAGATGCGAGCAATGACATCACACCTACCCATGGTGAAATGGATGTGTCGAGAGCATCATACCATGCTGAGGATACCAGGAACCAACCTAAGGTAGTATAGAACACATCAGAATGTGAGCACAAATGGTTAGAGCAAAGGGATAAAAGAGATACGTACTACACCTGGAGGAGCTTGAGAGGAGCCAGGCAAGCTGGGCGATGAAGTGGTCACACTAGGTGACATACATAGCTACCACTCAGGCTGGCAGGGATGTCAGGAAGGCCATATGAAGATGTCAAGCCAAGATAAAGGGCCAAAAAAGACCATACAGGCAAGTGAGTGGTATGGAGTAGGTTGGACATGCAATTGGGTTGGAGTCAAGACCCACATCCGGCACTCACCAATCCATACAAATGACTGCAACAACAGGAAGAACCCAAATGTTGAGCTTGAGCAGAAGAGGGATGGAGATGTGAGGCACAATGCTGCACCTACCAGTGATGAGATTGACACGTTAGAAGTGCCCCACAATGACAAGGAAGCCAGGAATAGGCCAGCAAAGCTGCAGAATGCATCAGAACACACTCAAGAATGGTTAGAGCTGGTGGTTGATGAACACCTACCAGAAGGAGCTCGAGTCAAGCAAAATGAGCCAGGCAGCGAAATGCACATACCAGGTGGCCCACACAGCTGCCAGGGATGTTGGGAAGGCTACACAAGGTAGTGCAATGACAGAATGAGGTCATTGAGACAAGATACTAGAGGCCAGTTGGGTGTTATGGGGGAATGAGATGAGTTAGGAAGTGTTGATGGAGACTGGGAGCTCCAGAATGATGGAAATGGCATTGGATATGAGGTAGAACAGATGGCACAGCGAGCAGCATGTGCTGCAACTGAAAATGAGTCAAAGCAACCTTGCTAGCTGAAGATTATGAGGGTCTGCAAGAACACTACAAGCGAGATGGACAACATACCTAGGCCATCCAGACCACCTACAAAGCATCCCAAGCAAGCTATCAAAGCTGTAGACCCACCACATCAATGAGGGAACGTCAAATCCCCAGCTAGAAGAGTTAGTTGAGCCAAAATGAGTCCAAAGTGCACATACCCAGCCATACAATCCTGTCAACACCATATCAGATGAATCACAGCCACCAGATGTGATGTACATGGAGTAGATATGGAACAGGAAGTGTTCACAAGGTGCAGAATGTAAGAATGACAGCACTGGAATTGATTGAAGGCAACCATGCATGGACTCAGGACAGCACCAATGCCACTGTGAGGCACAACTTTCCTTATTTGGACACCACTTGAATGCAACATTTTGATGCTGCCATCAATACTCAATATTTCTCACATAGATTCTCAGTTGTTCTATTGAACATTTAACAAGGTAAGTTTTTTTAGTATACCTTTTTACCCTTTCCATTGCAGAAACACCTTCTGTTTGAGGGGGAGTGTTGGGGGAACAAGTGGTATGCCACTGCCACAGTTGTATAGCCACTGTATTACATAATCATGCCAAGTGGATTGCTTAGAACTTTTGTAGTGTACCTATACTTTGGTGCCACTAACTAGAGTATCAATGGCAGTGGCTCTTCAAGACACTAGAAATGCAACACCTTGCTAGTAAACAATCACATCAATCTATATAAATTGATTCAAAGTACTGTACTAATCAATGCTGTTTTGGTACTAGTAGCAGACAGGTACTATATGGAGGACTTGTATTGCCACTTGTTGGCCCACTTACTGCTAGTGAATGTAAAATACTTTTGAACTCTGTACACTTTCAGGCAGACATACATTCCAAGAATTGACACCCAAAAAAAAAAATCCATGGAAATGGCAATGCTGTGGGTCTCCTTGTCACACTACACACCATCCTTGGGTCCAGGGGTGCCCGGAGGGCGATGTCTATTTGATAGCTCCCCCACAATGCATATTCATTGTTGTTGGCCCATGCATTATGTGATATGCAAATTCTAACATTTTTCGCGGGCCCCACAATGGGACTGACCCAAAGTCCATGCATTATGACATTTATGCACTACTACCATATGCATTATGAGCATTTCTACTGTATGCCGGTCTCACCGAGGAGCAGCTGAGAGTCTCTTTCGAAATTCTGCTAGATCAGGATGACCCATCCACGGAATACGTACTTTGGGTCAAAGAGTATGATTGTGAGTCGGTACGCGACTCAGACTCGCTTCGGAAACTCGGTGAGATCAACCTCAACGCATCGGAGCAATGGGACAAGCTCATATTCCCTCTTTTCTCTCAGAATCAAGCAACCGTAAATTTCTACCTCTCGCGAGTGGTGTTCCCGAAGGAAGCCAAGGAATTTCCTTCAAAGCTCTCCATGTCCAGCTGGGACTTGGCAGAGAAACGAGAGAGGGTTACCACTGGTCAGTGAGCCTTTTAACAGTTCGTCCTGTGTCTTTCAATTTGGTCGCTGATTTGACCGTCAGGTTTTTCGGGCACGAACGACGGCCGATGGCTGTTACCCATGTCTATTGCCCAACGCGACCTCGACTACCATAAGGGAACCAATGCCAAGGTTCTCGCATACCTTCTTCAGCCCGAAAATGACTCCTACATGGTGACTCACGAGAATGGCGAACGATGGACCACACTCAGATTCCTCCAAATGGTAGTTGAGCAACAGCCTGTAATTCGCGTTTTGCTGGATGTTGGTGCACAGATCATCGATTCTTCCAATAGCCAAGTGGCCAAGGCATGGCTCGACATTGCCCGCGATACTGTTGGTGCCATCTATTTCAACGAGAATGATGAATTGATGGTACTCACACGGAATGGCATCACTCAACCAATGCAATCATCACCGCTTTCCCAGCAGTTAGACTGTTGCGTTGTCTATCTAGATCATGCACACACAAGGGGTACCGACATCAAAATCCCCATCGAATCCAGAGCGGCCGTGACACTAGGACCCAAGGTTACAAAAGACCATCTGGTGCAAGGTTCGTTTCTCCACCACCATTCGATCCCTCAATCTCATGGATTGTAATTCTCAGGCTGCATGCGGATGCGCAAGCTGGGTCATGGTCACTCGGTCATGTTTTTTGCGCTGCTCGGGGTTGATCGGAGCATCCGTGCTGTGACTGGCAAAAAGGATCTGAGCGTTCGAGTCAACAATGTCGACATCTTATGCTGGGCAATACACGAGACCCAGACCGATATTCAGCAGCGGGCTCCTTACTGGGCACAACAAGGCATGAACCATAAATCGAGACATGACACTTGGTCCCGTTTCTGCAATAATGAAGTTGGACCAGATCAGCTGTCGGATGCATGGCTCCAGCCAGAGCTCAATTCGCTGGCTGATCTCTATGCACCCTGTGAAACTAAAGATCCCTCGAGTACATTGTCGGATCTGGATCCAGGGATCCACCAACGATGTAAAGACCTCGGAGTTCTATCACTTCCCAACGCACAGATGGAAGAAGAACAAGAACGGGAGGTCTACCGCGAGCGGGAGCGCGAACGAGAGGTGGAGCTGCCTCCCGAGGCAGAACCGACGAAGCATACCCTACAGCTAGACGTCATTAAATTCGTGACCACTGGCGAGATCCCTCCATTACACACGCACAGTGCTTTCCATCCCGTCTTCACAACTCTCAAGAAGAGCTCTGCAGCTACCCGCGATGGAGACATCTGGAGCCCGTACACCTTGGCGACGGCGGACTTCTGCAAGACGGTTAAGCCTGAGTCCACTCAAGGAACTATGGATCAATATCTTCGACCTGTCCAGTGGATTCTCTCCCGTAAAGACTTGAAGTACCATGACCAGCTGCTCGTTTTGTTGAGCCCATTCGAGGTCGCCAGATTGATGCCAGACATCAGGGCAAGCGAACACGTCCACCTCCATGTGTACGCACTGCGTACATCCCAGTGAATGAAACCGTCCGACAGTCTCGCACTGTATTCTATCCCTCCCCTACCCTCCGACTGGACTCCACCATGGGCTCTGATCGACCAGCTGAACGTGTTCGCTGGGCAACTCTATCTCAGAGACTATCAATCGTACCTCCAGTTATGCCGTTTCCTCGGCGTGCCCACGAAAGATTCGCCAGACGACGCAGCAGTCCGGTGGAATCTGCTCAACATTCCTGGTGGTTTCGAAGAGAACGAAATCAGGTTTTCAGGATCGCCGCTGCCTTCTGTATGGGCGCTACTTGCCATTCGGAACAGAGGGCGACCCTTTACACAGACGCACATGGGCAAAATTCTTCAAGGACAGTTACTAACAGAGAAGGACTTTGAGCAGCCAACGTCAGTTGTGTCTGGCCACAGCTCCACTACATACAATGGGCAGCGTCATCAGTGTTGCTTTGATCATCCAAGCGAGCCTTGGAGATGGCTGAGATATCTGCCGCAGACTCAGAGCCATCGCAAAAGCGTCTGCGCGCGGAATGATGACTAAATGTAAGTGAGTAGTTTCTCGATAGCTGAACACTAACTGAGAACTCATCATCTCATTTCAGCCTTTCCCGAATCCCGTGTTGAGTAGATCTCCCAGCATTTTATTTTCATGTGTTTATACGAAGCCTTTGTTGATATGCTTGCTCTTTACTGTCTCATATCGCATTCGACACCAATATCGTCGTGGTGGCAGGGTCACCGGTATACATCGTCATCGGCCTGAGTCGGAATTCAGACCCTTCCCTCCACTGTCACATAATTTCCTCGCTCTCCTTGTATGCTTCTCCTTTCCACCCCGATCTCGAAACAGAATCAGTATCAGTAACTCTTGACCATATCAACGCTGCTGCATCCCATACCATACAAAGCCACGCTGAGTCAGCATGTCGACTAGAAATCCAGGCGTGAGAGCGTGCATTTGCACTTCTGGTTGGTCCAACACAAACGTTTTGAACAGCGCCACACCAGTAGCAGGGAAAATGATGTATCAGACCATGCTACTACCACTCAAATGGTGGTACATCACTCGTGGTCACAATAATATAGCCTCCCTTTAATGTATCAGTGATATATCATTTACTAGTACATATAATGTATCACTCCCAGCAAGCAGTCCAAGTAGTTGTGTTGATATATTACCCATCACACATTAGCAGGATGCTCAACAATCCAGCTGATACATCATTACTGGTAGTACTAGCTACTAATAAATGGAATGAAAGCCACCACTGTGGTGATACATCATCCAGTGGTAAGTTGATGACATTGGGCTGATATATCATGCTAAGTTAGGCTGTACTTTAAATTGCATTTTGGTGCGCTTTAGGGTCATTATGTAAGCAGCCAATTGCAATACATTCCCACCTATTGTAATAAATTTTATTCATTTGGTAGCACTTCAGGGTGATTATGTAAGCGCTTTAAGCACATCCAAAAGCAGTCGGAAGGTCATCAAAAGAAGCACTACTCCCCAAACATATCCACTTTGGGATTTACATTTTCTATCCCCTCCCTGGCATTCCCTGGCT
>JBBPQV010001201.1:0-11742 GCA_038092675.1 Boletus rufocinnamomeus | reverse complement strand
CGACGATCCACTCAGCATTCTGCTCGCAAAGAGCATAAGCAGAGCTAAGGTCCTGCGAAACGGTCTGGCTAGTGGATAGGTTCTCAATGACCGCTATACCAGAAGTCGTGGAGTAAGCAGTGACGGTGGTCTTTATAACGTCACCAGCACTGATGTTGATGCCAGAGAAATCGTAGGAGTAGTCGGGAAACCACTCGTACCAAGCTGTTCAATGAATAATGATGATAACCAATTCGGACTGAAAGTTTGACGTCTCTCACCAGCGTACGAAACCTGTCCTTGACTGATCATGACGTCAATACCAGTCCGAAGGATGACGTTTTGGCAGGTGTCACCGTCGATTCCCAACCCAAACACCAGCAGCACTGCTATTACCCGAAGGGGTGGGGACGGTGAAGGTACCAGTGACAGTGGTAAAAGTTCCCTGTTGGTAAAATGATGAGATTTGGCATGATCATGGACTATGGGGAAGATACGCACGTCACCCTCATCCCAGACAGCACCAGCCCAGTTGGCTGTGTATTCTATGTCGGAGACAACGCCAGCATGCGACTCGACACGGTTTATGGGTCGTGACTGGCGGTTCTCGCGACGGCGAGCAAGGCGAGACTCTAGTTGAGAGGAAGGAACGGCCAGAGCCGCAGAGGCGAGCAAAAGGTTGCTGAGGAGGGCGAACTTGGAGACCATGATGGGGATGAGGGAACTGAGGATGGTCGATACAGCGGGAGCCCGAGGCGGAGAGAGAGCATCCTGCAACCTTTATACCTTTAACACAGGTGCGAGTGCTGATGTTCTCATGAAAAGACGTCGGTAGGCATGCTCTGCCTGGGAAAACAGATGGTTTCCGGAACGTCAACCAATTCAGATCCTTGTCCCTGTGCACTTGTGATCAATAAGACATGTTCGTGATATCCACTATGTGCTTCTGTCGTCGTTTCAGATCGATTTTGGTGTTCACAGGAAATTCAAAAGCTGAGGCACTGCATCTGGATTTGCGACGAGAGGATGATGAAAGGTGGCCAATTGGGGTGCTCTTCCCTATTTCAGATAAACTGATTTGAAGTAGAAGGGGATCAGCCCTCATGGACGCAAGCCAGAGCGTCAAGGCCTCACCTTCTACCAGTACTCCCCCAACGCACAGTGGAGAAAAACTTTCAATGGTTAGTTATCACGTGACACACGACGAACCGTCTTGGAAGGCGACGTCCCCAACGCCATGTCCGCACTTTTCGCATCCGTGTCTCCTCCCCAATCCTTGCCGACATTCATATGAAAATGGACTCGCCCATCCGTCCACTCCCCGCCAAATCAGTCGTCACCTGCGCGGGAAAACCCCTCGGAGACTCCAACCATCTCCCCTGGATCTCTAGCTCCATTCGCACTTCTGTCACGCATCTGTACCGTAGGAGAGGACCGTGTATCCCAGTCTCACTCCCCCCCTTCACGAAGGTCTTCTTCCTCAGAAAGCCATGCTAGTCAGATGCAGAGGGTTAGGATCGAGGTTGTTCGTGTCCCATCAGTCTGGGTTGCGGACGCCGACAATTGCATGGACGGGCTACGGGCATTGTTGGATTGTGGCAGACGGGTAGGTAGGCCCCATCCCCCCACCGATTCCTTAGCTCTTCCTTACTCTCACGCACGTTGGCTTTCAGCGTCGTTTTGACTCTAACTTGCTCATCCCACCGCGACATGCGACTGTATGCACAATATATATGTTTGCATCGCATTGATACCCGCCCCCCTCCGTCTATCGTCACGATTCCCTGGTGGAGTATGGCCCTTCGGAATGCGGCTTGTTTATCATGAAATCTATGCAATATGCTGTGTGTTCTGAGCTGAACGGTGTACGTACAGATGATCTAGCTGTATCGAAGGGAAAAAGAACATGGAAATCGTTGCTACACAGTGTTTCTTCCATTTGTAGGCGCGTCTGACCTCATTATTGAGTTCGATCAATCATTCAGGAACTGCATGCAGCACAGAGCTGAAACAATGATCGTGGGTTCCTGCGAGTCGACAACGCTTTGACTGGCAGGTGACCATATCCTAGAAGCATCCATTAGTTCCGCCTTTCACTTCTTCCTCGGTTTGTTACGCCCGTCCTTTGGCACAGTGTGATCAATCGCGTCATCTCTACGATATAAGAGAGTGGTTGTGGTGTGGATTGGGTCAGAAAAGGGCATTTTAGGATTTGATGGATCACGGTGTCCGAACACCGTAATCACCCGCCACGGGAGGTAATCTCATTCTAAATGGAAACTACCATCCAATAATTCGATCTTTTTACCGCAAATGTCCTGCCAGTGCTGTATACAAAGATGCGCTCGCACCGCCTTCTGTCACCACTCCTCCATCGGGCTGTATCGCATGTTGGTTGAACTTCGGACTGTTCCAACACAGCCTTGAGACACCGGAGAGAGGATATAACCGCCAGGGCGACCCAAGACCGAACCACTGCCAACCTCCCTCTCCTCGACTCTCAAAGCCCTTTCTTTGTCGTTGAACCATCAGACATTTCCGTTTCTCTTGCACCTGACATGTCCTCCGACTTACAGTCTGCTTTGCAGTTTCTCCAGATGGATAACTACTTATCCCGTACGGTTGCTTATACCTTCTCTCAACGATTAATCTTATATACTAGCGCAGTGACTGTTGTCACTGCTATCGTATATGATTATCGTGAGTGATGTTCATGTGCATGACATCCTTTGAGTCATTCTGAAGCGATTATTGCAATCCTACCACTGCAGTCCTCACATTTTCAAGAGAGGTATGTTATTTCACTCTCTACGCCATAGCAGTCAGCTGATGATATTCGAAGATAGACTATGTTTGGGTGAGGAACAATTATCAAGCAAGCGCTGGGCCCCTGACAGTCCCACAGCACAGACCCTGGACCTGGGTCTCCACAATGTTCGTTCTGGTGTGTATAAAGGCTCAGAGGACACCCCATGGCAGGCATCTGAATTAACAGTGCCGCAGGTCCGCTATCTCTCCCTTTCTTTTGCTGTGTAAGTCTATTGTTGCTATGCCAGTGATGGATAGCGAAGCTAAGAATTAAACCATGCTGAAGTGTCTATGGCTTCGGTATGTTCAGAATTAAATCTGTGGATAATTGAGTTGATCTGATATACGCATTCACAGTGGGTACTACCTTTGTCCCTGGCCCCGTCAGAGTCAGTGTTTCTGCTTTACACCTTGTCTATATTTAATATAATGACCATCTTCTGGTAGACGTATGCATCTAAATGCAGACTAAAAACTTTATTGACGACGGCTCCATAGGTGTAAGTGGATCAATTTACTGCCTGCCACACGATCGGTGTGAGACGAGGATGTTCCAAAGGTACCATATTATATCTGGTAGCTACCTGGACATTCGAAATATTCATTACAGCTGCTGATTGTAAGTCACTGTACCCTTCTGATTCCTTTCTCCAGATCGTGATTTGAATTACAGATGTGATGATCCTGCGGGTGTATGCAATGTGGAATCGATCTAAAATGATTCTTTGGGTCCTCCTCTTCATTTATGTCCCACAGGTTATTTTTTCCTTCGTCATGGCAGGCATCATGAACAATCCCAATACCTACTTCTCAGGTATGTCCGGAGCCAATCTGTGCATCACTGCATCTCACGGAGGTGGCCGTTCGTCACTCTAGTTACAGTTGTTCAACTGGCCAATTTCTCACTTTGCAATGCCTCATCGAACAATCTCTCACCCCTGCTTGTCGTGTATGATAAAATACCACGATTTATTCTCAGTGCTATACTCTTGGTGCTCGCTGTCAGCCAAACCTTGAAGCAGTCAGTTGACATGTACAAAGCAACCAAGCAGTGGCAGCCCAATCGGTACATGCAACAACTCGTCAGCGATGGAACTCTTTATTTCCTTCTGTACGTCTCGCTTTCTACTCTCTCTCGTTCGTCAGCATGATGGCCTCCCACCCATCCTACTCTTGAGCACTTGTCCGAAAACTAAACTAACCACTCCGCTGTTTTCTTCTGAACTGCTAGGAACGTGTTTTTCAATATTGCTGGCATAGTCGTGTACAACTCTTCGATAAGCAGCACTTTGGCGCTCTGCCTGATCTTCTTTGGTTACATAGCGATATGCCCCATTATGCCTCGGTTCATCATCAGCATGCGAGAGCTGTATGACCGTGACACCCGTCGCGGCTGCCAGGGGATTGATTCCGCATTCGGTGTGTTGTCGCAACCCACTGCCAGTCAAAACGCGGCCGTGTCCGCGATTGCGTTCGCGGATATCCCCCCGGAGCAGGATCAGGTCGTGGAAGGGGACGCGAACGAATCGGAGGCGATTCAACTCGACCCATTGGGAGATAACATGCGTCAGGTTTAAGCGAGGATGTTGTGTAGCAAATGGGGACGAGCATAAGCGTTGGGGCTTTGATGAAAGATAGAGCGTGGTGTACTTCGAATGATGACTCGACATATTTATCTACTTATGCATATCCATCCCCTTCCGAACTCGGTGTATTATTTATATCTCAAAGCTCCATCATCTCGGGGGAGCTTCTCCTTTACTTGCGCGATTTGATCTGTGCTGCAAACCTTTTCAGGATCTACGCGACGCTTTGATAGAGACTAGCATGTTGTTCACATTCCTCAGGTGCCTACTGTGGAGCTAATGCTACCCTCACTAAGGGGTAAGTATCACGACTGCATGTTGCGGAAGGCATGAGCTCGGGTGTGCGAGGGTTGCCCTGTTCTCACCACGTATGGCATCAAGCCATGAGTCCATGTAAGTAATCGAAACGTATCGCGTTCATGCGAGGTTTGATCAACATTTCGGTAGCATTGGGCTCGAACCGGTGTAACACAAACCAAGAAGCGCTGGCTGGGGATGTAGATGGGTCTGGTATCTTCCTACTTCTCCGACAGGGTAAGGTCTGCTGTCAAGTACACGCGGCATAAAGAAAGAAAGGCCTTCTTCGAGGTCGAATACTGGTGCCTAATTCGGACCTCTCTGCGCACGTGGGTCGCGGTCGTGGCGGTAGGGGACGCAGTGACTGTGTCAATCTCGTAGGAGTGTCTACCCAGTCCTCCATCCAGGAGGTTGTTGGAGATGCGGCCACTTCGCTGACTCCCGTGATGAATCGATATGGGTTATCTCAAGCGGACGCCGCCGTCTGACCCAGCTGTCTGATCAATGCCAACTCATGAACACGAACGTACGCAACTGACCCTCTGCCAGCTTTAGAATTGTACGTCGATCAGTCAATTGCTGAAAGTCCCACCATATATACTCACAAGTGAGCGAAAAGTCCACGTTGCAGTTGTTACCCTGGTGTTCACCGTCCCGCGGCTCGGGATGAGCCATGTTATTCGTTTGGACGTATGTCACTCCGTGTGCATACCTGGGGTTTCTGGAACTAGAGTGAGGGAATCCTCTTCAGATGGCTCGGAGATCGTGACTCTTCGGCGTTGAACTCGTGTCATTTCCACCTTGAGTATGAGCGGGTCAGCGCAAAGGGTGATCATTCCGAATTGGTGGAATAAGTAAAGGAGCAACAGGTTGACCTGAATGAAAAAGATAAAACACCTATTAGGGATCGAAGAGCCATAAATGCTCCGGGTCTTTACAAGATCCCATCGTCGATCCCGACGGTCCGCTTCCAACGCCAGCAGAGGACGTGTTTGATACCCAAACCCTGGGCACCCCGGATCGGGACGGGGGACTCCATCTCAAATGGTAGAAAAGTTGGAAAAAGCATCGCAGCCCAGGCCTTCAATGCTGTTGGAGATGGCACAGAAACGCTCACGGTGGAATTCATCAAGTGAGTCATTATGTCATTGGTAATATCGTGCATTCCGTGGGATAATGACAGCGGGTGCAGGGGGCCTTCCGTCATGCCAACCCCAGTTGTGTAAGAATCCTGCAAGTAAAGAGACTCGGGACGAAATCGGTTTTGTAATGGACGCACGCCAAAGGAAACGATGGTCTCATATTGGCTGGGATTGGGTTATCATTCATACCTGCTATGGTGCCAGGAAGGGATCCACGTTGGGGCCTTACAGTGAGATGGATCCTGTCGTTCCTAACACTGACTGCGAGAGCGAATATGGTGATTGGAGAGCTGCCACTTAAGGCGAACAGGCTACAAATCCTGACGAACGAGTTTCCTGGGCATGTGATCGCATGGTACAGAGAAGCTAGAAAGAGTAATACTCACGAATAGACAAGAGGATAGTCCTCGAAGAACGAGGAAAAACCGACCACGAGCCAAGTTGATTAAAGACTATCTTCTGCGATTTCTACCAGGTTCTCGAGCATGGCGCCGATACATAACGCGAAACAGCAACAGTTTCCGCGGAAACAACTTTGATTTGCAGAACGACAGTCCGTCCATTGGCGTACGATGGGTGGTAAGTACTCATCGGAGTTTGAATGGTCTCACCTTGTTGGGTCCATTCCACCGTGACAACGACGGATTGCCGTTCCCCGCCCAACGCCATGTCCGCACCTTTCCCCGTCAGCGCTTCCATCCGCGGTGCCTCCCCCATCCTTGTTGCACCCCGTCCCTATGAAAAGGAACTCGCCTAACTGTTTGTTCCCAAATCGCCTGTGGGGGCAAGTTCGTCAGAGACCTCAACCGTCTCCCCTGGATTGCGTTCTTGGTCGTCTCGACTCTCGAGTATCTCTATTACTGGAGAATCGACGACTCCATGGTACATTTGACCGTAATCCAAGAACAAAAGTCCATACAGTCTGAACGAGCGGGGGAGCATCAGGGATCGGGATCTCCCTCTCACCTCTCACAAATTTTGACAGATAACTATACTACTCAGGCGCAGGCTCTGATCCCACTTATGTTGCTCAACCGCGAGGGCCGCCATGACACGGCTTCCGAGGTCGGCATACCGTGAATTCAGGCCACATCTCGCGTTGTCGCGTCAGGTGCATGGTGCTAGGGTCGAGGAGGGTTGTGCACGCTGACTATTGGCTAGTGGGGTCTGGGACGGGCTGGATTGAAGCAGACACGTGAGTAGGCCCCACCCATTCCGTCGCTCTTCTTTTTTCTCGCGCATGTTGGTTTTCAGTATCGTTTTGACTCTAACCTGTTCATCCTACCGTGACATGCGACCATGCGCAACGACAGATCCCATTTTTCACACCGCAATTTATACAATGCATCGCATCGTACCCGCACCCCTTCGTCTATCGTCACGTTCCCTGGTGGCGTATGGTGCTTCAGCACGCGACTCCGATGTCCATTATAAAATCGATGCATATATGCTGTGTGTTCTGGGCTGCACGGTGCACGTATACATGTTTCGGAGGAAAAAAGAACATGGACATCATTGCAACGTAGTATCCCATCCGTTCGTGGGCGCGTTTGATCTCTGCTTGGTTCCATCAATTTTCAAGGAACTGCATACAGCACGGAGCTGGATCGATCATCGATCATCCTCGGTACTTGTGTGTCTCCAACGATTCAACTGACACGTAATCATATCCCAGAAGGCATCATTAATTCTGCTTTTCGCACCTTCACCGGTCTATCGCGCCTCCTGTTTTGCGCGCAGTGACCGTTTTGGCAGACTTCTGACAGTACATGGTTCTCATTCCGTATCGTTGGAAAACCCGGCTGCGATTCTGTCCTGCACGCTAAACAGTACGAATACGTTCTCCTTTAGTACACCCTTCTCATTCTCCTCCGTCTTGTTCAGAAATGCACTCCATGCCCACCCGTGACGTCCAACCAGATATTCAAAGATTGCCAGAGGTGCGAATTTGCCTGGGTAACGGGGTACTACCCAGTGACGGTACCTAGGCACCCCATCGACAGAGGGTGGCTGACAAAGATATACAGGAACGGATAAACGGGCCTATCTTGGCGTCACTACAGCGAGACGCATTTTTCGTTTTAGAGTTCAGGCCCGACGCTGAATCCACGATGGTCGTCATGTGCATTGGGCCAGAAAGAGAAAATTATGATTTGATGAGTCCGATCACGGCGTCAGAACGTCGGGGCTTCAAACGTTCATGTCTCTGTACCGGCAAAGAGGGATAAGAAAAAGGGTGGTACGGGGAAGGGCAGAGATAGGGGGGGATATTTCGAGGCAATGTGAGTCTGCAGGGGGGCCGTTGCTGTGAGCAGGGCTTCGCGCAAGACAGTTGTCTCGACAAGTAATCCGTCATCTTGACTTGGGCCTTATCGGTTCTGTGTCGGGACAGATGCAGTCGCGTCAAAGTCCTGACCTGGACTACCCTGCGATGTCCCCCTCGTTCCAGGATCTATCCGGCCCTTCGACTTGACCCAGAGATGCATCACGAGATTGTAGGATTTCTTATAACACCTCAAAACGCCTTGTCGTACAAGCCTAGCGTTATCAATGTTATCTGCCCATCATTATTTGGTTATTGTACTTGAGAAGGTCTTATAAGCACTTATAATAGTCTTATATGGCGTTGCTCACTGAGCCATTGTTTTGTGATGTGGATCACATTCATCATGTCACAAAAGCGGATACAGGGCTAGGGTGGTCGTCGTGATGTGCGCAAGCATCTACAGGTACAATATTACCTTCATTGCACAGTTCAAATTGCTGTTGGCAAAGCAACTTGTGGTTCTGCTCATCCTTCCGCAGCTTCCCCACTATGATACTAAGGCGGCCGTAAATAAGGTTAAATCCTTTGGCATCGGTGGGGAGGCAATGCAGATTCTCCGAGTCGTTGTCACCTTTTTTTTTTGGTTACGGGCCATTACCCAAGTTGACGGGCAGGTTGACGTGGGTCAATGACATAATTCCTCGATCTTCAAGTCTAGATCAGCATGAATGATGGGTTGGAATAGGATGACGGGAAGGAGTAGGTATCCAAGATATACTGCCAGTGTGATCCCACTCGTGAGTACACCTCGGGCCAAGTGCGCGCATGGCGGATGTTCAAATTTGAAATGAACGACAAAAAATCGCCCCTTCGGCGGATTTTGCCCGTAGTAGCGGACGAAAAGTGGAAATGCAGTGTTGGCCACGTCCCGTGGAGTCTAAACAACAACTTTGATCTTTGCGCAGATATGAAGATGCGCTGCCACACCGTCTTCCGTCGCCACCAGTCCATCTGACCGCATGTTTGTCCAACGGTGGAGGATCATACCTTGGATCCGAGTCGTACATCACGCGCCAGTCCGAACGAGTCTTCAAATAAATGTTTAATACACCCGGTAGAGGATATAACCGCCAGGGTAACCCAAGACCGAACCCCTGGCAGCCTCCCTCTTCTCGACTCTCACTCTTTATTTGTCGTTTATCCATCAGAGCATAGCCATTTCTCTTGTACCTGCCATGTCCACCGACTTACAGTCTGCTTTGCAGCTTATCCAGATGAATAACTATGCATCCCGTACGGTTGCTCATACCTTCTCTCAATGATTAATCTTATAGACCAGTGCAGTTGTTATTGTCGTGCACTGCTGTCGTATATGATTATCGTGAGTGACACCTTTGTCATTCTGAAGTGATCATTGTAAACCTGCTACTGCGGTCCTCAACATTTTCGAGAGAGGTATGTCACTTCATTTTCTACGTCATATTTGTCAGCTGATGACATTCGAAGATAGACTATGTTCTGGTGTGTATAAAGGCTCACTGGCAGAGGCCACTTCATTGCAAGTATTCTGAATTGATGGTTCTGTAGGTCTGCTCTGTCGGTCTTTGGTTCACTCTGTACATTCGATGTGTATACCTCAGGCTTCTGAAGTCGGGCTGAGCGGATCTTTCTTGAGATGTCTTGGCGATCAGTCGATCCTGGTTCCTCAGCTTAGAGCCAGTGATATTTCTCCTCCATACAAGGGTATTGATGCAAAGAGAAATGACTCCGAACTGCTGGAACGAGGAAACGAGAAATAATTTGACCGAAATGGAGAAGATACACCACCTATTGGTGATCGAAGAGAGTTTCAGACATGTTGAAGGTGACGCGCGTAACCTCACAAATGTAAGACAGTATGCTTATCTGTAACTGACCAATAGCGAGAAAAGAAAGAGAAAAAAACTCCGTCAGTCAGGCTACACGAGAATGGCCCAGATCATCCTCGATGCAATCAGCCATGATACGATGGGTTCCGTTCGAGGGATTCCTAACATCGTCGAGTGTCATTAACCTCAATCCTCGTACCCGACGCCAGACCGATAAAGTGCCACCCACCCTGCAATCCAAAAGTAATGCTGCGGGTCACCACAAGATCCGTCGACGTTCGTTCCATTGCCAACAACGTAACTGGGCTCGTTTGTACGCCAAAATGTTGGATATCCCGGATCGGGACCGAGGACATCATCGCAAATCGCAGTAAATCCAACAAAGGCGACGTTGAGGGGCGTTCTGAGCGTGGAACCGCGCGAGTCCGTTGTTGATGAATTGAATTCATGTCTGGTCCCAGGCGTTTTGGGTAGTTGGTCGAGGTACTGCGGAATATTGGGAATCGCGGAGTCAAGCATTGCTATTCATCATCGAAACATCGAAAATACAGCACTTCAGAATCGCTTTGGGGGCGGAGTGTGAGAACACGACGTGCACTTGATCAAACTGGCCCCCATACCAAATTGATTGAATCCGCTTCCAAGAACTCAGCATAATACTCGGAAGAGATCATTGGCATTTCTGTGGCTTCCATATGAATGCCTATATAGTCTGCCCGTGGTGAATACGGGAACTTGTCGTTCAGCGTCCGAGTGTATTACTGGTATCAACAAGGCGTGTGTAAGCGCAACCGTTCGCGTCCCGGATAGGTACCTACGAACATTTACGACGTCCACCTGTCAGATGAGTCTACAGCAGCGAACGCGCGCTAAAGCGGAAAAGTCCAAGCATGAATAGGAATGTGACGTGGCGGTATGTCGCGAGTGCGTCTGATGCAGATACTATTCGGTCGTCGTGAATCAAGTTCCGCAGCCAAAATATGATGAGGACCCACAACTCCCATGTAAGAGTACCGTTGGCAACGAGGAAGGCTTCAAAGGATCTTGTTCAATGCAATCGACGTGGAAGTTCGAGTGTCGGGAGAAGAAACACAGCCACAGCCAAACTTTCTTTGTCCTTTCTGGTTGTCCTCGTTGTGCTGTATCTACTTTTCCATCTAAAATTTGTGCCTGTGCTCGACTTGGAACCACACTCCGGTTACATCCCCCACGGTCCACTCCCGCTGATCACTTCCAACGGTCTTCCTTTTGAGCGGAAAGGCGACATCCCCAACGCCGTGTCCGCGCCTTTCCCCATCAACGCCTCTATCCGCGTTTCCTTCCCCATCCTCTCCTTGTGAAAATGGAATGGCCTATCTGTCCATTCCAAAATCACCTGGGCAGAAAAGCTCGTCCGAGACCTCAATCGTCTCCCCTGGATCGCCTTCTCGACCATCTCGAGGATGTCCACTACGGGCGATTTGATGACTCGACGGTACAGTCGACCGTTATCCAAGAACGAAAGGCTGTCACGTGCGAAACCGATGGAATTGTTCGTGGGGCCTTCGATGACAGGATTACTCCCCTCAGGCTCACGACCGCTTCCAGCCCCATTCACACTTGGCTCAGGTAGGAATTTACAGTATACGCGATCTGGACAAGCGGGGGACGTCAGGGATCGGGGTCTCCCCCCTCTCACCTCTTGCCAAGGCCCTCTTCGACAGACGGCGGTACTATTCAACCACCAGCTCAGGCCTGGCTTACGGTGCTCGAGGTGGGCTGGATTGAAGCAGATACGTGAGTACGCCTCACCCTCT
>JBBPQV010001200.1:0-11745 GCA_038092675.1 Boletus rufocinnamomeus | reverse complement strand
AGACTTTCTCGGTATGGTAGTATCTAAAGAGGGAGTAGAAATGCAGGAAAAGAAGGTGTCAGGGGTATTGGATTGGCCAGTTCCCACATGCCTCAAACAACTGCAAGGCTTTCTTGGACACTGTAATTATTATCGATGTTTTATTGAAGGCTTCACAGATATCACACACCCATTGAACAATCTAACCAAAAAAGACATTCTATTCAAATGGGAACTGAAACACCAAGTAGCATTCAATCCCCTGAAAGAGAAATTCAAGGCATTCCTCCTGTTGGCATATCCAGATTGAGACAAAGAAATGTGTCTAGAAACAGATGCCTCAGACTTTGCCACAGGGGCAGTGCTCTTGGTTAAATGCAATGATGGTCTTTGGAAATCCTGCACCTTCATCTCCCACTTTTTCAACAGTGCCAAGTGCAACTACCCTATTTATGACAAAGAATTCTTGGCAGTCATTAGAGCATTAGAAGAATGGTGACACTACCTAATTGGTAGGGAAGGTTTCAAGGTCTGGACAGATCATAAGAATTTTGAATATTGGAAGAAACCCCAAACCTTATCCAGTCACCAAGCTCAATGGCATGCACTTCTACAAGAGTTCAATTATGTTTTCATCTACAAACCTGGTACATTGAATGGTTGAGCAGATGCTTTATCTTGCCGACCAGACCATGGTGATGCTGTTCAGGATCACAACCAGAATATTACTGTCCTCCCACCTTATTCTTTTATTAACAAAGTTGAACTCTCTTCCTCTTTCTATGAGAAAAAATATGAGAAGAATCCTTTAACAAATACACTTACAATTACAATAATCTTATTTTCAAAAACAACAAAAACAAAGTCTTTGTTCCCGAACAATTACGTATAGAACTTCTTGTAATTTATCATGACTCTCCTGTTGGTGGACACTTGGGTCAAGCCCATACCTCTCATCTTCTTACTCACTACTTTTTGTGGCCTGGTGTCACCAAAGACACTAAAAAACATGCAGATAGCTGCCAAGTGTGTGCCCAAACAAAGGGAAAGTCAAAGGCACCAGCAGGCAAACTCCTTCCTTTACCCACTTCTAAATGACCATGGGAAGATTTATCAGTTGATTTCATTATGGGTCTACCCACTTCCCACGGTTATACTGCCATTTGTGTCATCATTGATTGATTTTCCAAAGAGGTTGTTTTTATTTCCACTTATGATACCATTTCTTCAAAGGACTTAGCCATTATCTTCAGAGACAATATTTGGTGTATTCATGGACTCCCTTCTATGATCATTTCTGATCAAGGACCTCAGTTTGTTTCAGACTTTACTTCCAAATTATGTAATCTTCTCTCTATCTTCCAAAAAATCTCCACCACCTATTACCCACAAACAGATGGACAAACAGAGCATATTAATAGAGAACTTGAACAGTATCTCCACTCTTATGTAGCTAAGCAACAGACCGAATGGGCTGATTGGCTCAAAGTTGCTCAGTTCCATCACAACAACTCCCTTACCACCGCTACCAGTACCATTCCCTTCAATATCGCACATAACTATGCCCCTCACATGGGCTTTGAAGGAGAAGCCAAAGGCATGGGAAAAGAATTTGGCATGGAGATGGGAGAATCCCATAAAGAAGTAGAAGATGCATTGGAGGAAGCACAAGAAAGAATGAAGAAGCAGTTGGAGAACAAAAGATCCAATGCTCCTAATTACGAAAAAGGACAACAGGTTTGGCTCTCAGCTGAACATTTGAAGCTTCTGTACATGGCAAAGAAGTTAATCCAAAAATGAATTGGCCCATATGAAATCCTCAAGGTTCTTTCTAACACCGTTAAACTCAAACTGCCCAACTCCATTCATATCCACCCTACTGTCAATATCTCACATGTTAAACCATATCGGGCAACCCTTCTGGGTCAACCAGTCTCACACCCAGATGCAATTGAAGTTGACAAAGAAGGAGTAGAGCAGTTTGAAATAGACTATATTGTGGCATCTGTTGCGAGATGACTCAAGCGAACACTGGCGAGACTCAACTGGGGCTACACCAAACCAAACGATAAAAGAGAAAGCAGAGGTAGAAGAGTGAGACGAGGCAGTCTTCCTTAATCAGCTCGCAAGGATGTAGGTCGCAAGTGACAAATGGATTAGACTGGGGAGTCCAGTAGAGTACAGCTACCTTATATATGTTACAGGAGGGCACACGGACCATAGGATCCATGGGAAAGACTACTAGTTATAGATAGATGAAAGAAGAGTTCGTGAGAGAGGAAGAATGATGATGAGAGAAAGAAGCGGAAATTAATAAGGCGTGTGTGCATCGTGTTTGTCCAGACCATAGGTCACGTGTAGTTTCCCACGGTCACGTGCACATCACGTGACTTCAAAGTCTGAAGGATGTAAAGTAGTGCGCGAATGCGCTAAGTTAAAAAATGTTTGAAAATATAGTATATCATAACAGCATCTCGTCTCAAAGACTGCCAGCTTCAATATCTTGTACATTGGAAAGGTTACAATGGATCCAATAGAACATGGGAATCAGGTGACATCATTAACACCACCCCTCAGACAGTTGCCAATTTCCACAAAAATAATCCCTCAGCTCCTTGGAAACTTCATGGGCTTACCATTGGAGACTTTTCTTCACTTTTCACTTGTTACAAAAACTTTACTGAGACTAATTATCATGGGACTCACCTGGAATTCAAGTCTTAAAGAGGAAGTAGTGTTATGATGTACCATTATTTTCAAACTTTTTAACTTAGCACTACAATGCGCATACTTTACATCCTTCAGACTTTGAAGTCATGTGATGTGCATGTGACCATGGGAAAATACATGTGACCTATGGTCTGGACAAACACATTGCACACATGTCTCACTAATTTCCACTCTTTTCTTCCCATCATTATTCTTCTCTTCACACAACATCTTCTTTTATCTATCCATACATAGTAATTGTTCCCAAGGACCCTATGGTCCATGTGCACTCCTGTAACTTATATAAACTAGCAGTAGTTGACTGGACTCCCCAGTCTAATCCATTTTTCACTTGTGACCTACATCCTTGCCAGTTGATTAAGGAAGACCACCTCATCTCACATCCTACTTCTCCTCTTCTCTTTACTCTTTGGTTTGGTGTAGCCTTGACAGAGCCTTGCCAGTGTTCGCTCGAGATCATCTCACAACACTTCCAATCCATTTTGGTTGATCTTATCATGGATCTCCCCCCATCCCTTGGCTTTGACTCTGTTATGGTCATGATTGACCAATGACAACCATGGCCTTATGAAGGGGGTAATTTATGCCCCTTGCCTCAAAACTATTGATGCCACAGGTGTGGCACTTCTTTTCTTTAAAATGGTCTTCCACTGCTTCAGATTACATAATAGATGTATCTCTGATCAAGGACCCCAATTTGCTTCCACCTTCACAAAAGAGCTGGCCAGACTCCTTAAGTATGATCTGGCACTCTCCACCACCTACCATCCTTAGACTGATGGTGAGACTGAGCAGGTCAACCAGGAACTGGAGATCTATCTTTGTATCTGTGATGGACACCCAGAAAAATGGGTGGAATTCCTCCTCATGGCTGAGTTTGTTATGAACCCCTTTTCTCACCCCTTTCCTTTCTGGTCACATGGCCTTTTCACATCTTCACAATCACGTGACCTTATCCTTTTTCCCATCACATGACTGTGCAAACTAGGTCTAGACCTATAATACATGTCAACCTCATGTATTTAATCTCCATCAGTCTAGAATGTCTAGCACTGCCTCCTATTAATCTCCATCTACATTACTCATCCTAGTTTACTAATACTCCCACATGATGTCATTACATAGCCTCACATGCATGGACCAGCATCATAATAGATACAAACATGTAAAACGTATATATACCTTGAATCCAATGCCCCAAGAACTCTACTCAAGTTCTTGTTGGGATTCCCTCTCAACTATCTCTTTGCTCTACAGTCAGTTTGTGTGATTGAGTGACCCAAGTCATTATTTGATTTGAGGTTGCCAACATAAGAACTTGACGAGTTTCACTTCCGTCACTCAATTCTATACTCCTCTTCATTGTTACACACAGCCCCTAGCGTTAAAGGGAAAACAGCCGGACTCAAGGCTTAGTGAGATCACTTTTACCTCTTCACCTTCTCGCGGACTTGCACTACCCATTTCCTTTTACATATACCTACCCTATATGGGTGTGAAGGCACTTAGCTATCTAGGGCGATGCAGCACTGAGCTCAAGCACTCTTAATTGGTTTAAACACTGGTGCAAAAACCTTCAGACTTCTTTTTGCTACATGTGAGTGTCCTTGTGTGGCACACTTTTTTTACCTACACTTACCTTATATGTTGTTGTGGTGCAAGAGCAGTACTGTGCCCATCCAACTTTGTATTATGATATTTTTTACAGTGAAGTCAAGAAGGTTTGACTTGATTCACACCTAGTGGAGTGAGCAGATCCTCCTAGGAATTTTACGATACCTTTTACAGATGATTAAAGCCGAGGACATCTTGATCCTCATCAAGAAAAGATCTCCATCCCCCTACGAAGCCTTCAAATTCAACAAAGACCCCAACGATGCTATCAACATCAAACAAGAAGAGGAATTTCCACCCCACTTCTTTGACTTCCTATGCGCAGGCTTTACACAAGCTGAAGAAGAATTTCATCCCTACGAAGCAGAAGCCTGGTTCGTCATTAGACAACTAGAACAAGAACTAGCCCAACCTGTTGTTCAGAGAACCAATAGAACATTACAAGACAGACGAGGATTACGACAGCCCTCATGTATCCCCACCATCCTCACCAATGCCCAGACAACAAACAATGTCTGCAGATGCTGCATGCATCGCTGCACTAGAGCACAGCTCCTCACCCTTATGAACCAGCTGCAGCAGCTCGCCAACAGCAGCGTACAAAGCACCAACACTGAGGTGAAAATCTCAAAAAAGGTTGAAGTAGTTCCTGACCCAAAATTATACAATGGGAGCTATGACAAATTCGACAAATGGATGATTCGTCTCCGCATTTACATAGATGCAAACTTAGAAACCTTCAACACTAACAAGAAGAAAGCAATAGCCACGCTTTCAAGAATCAGGTCAAAAGAAGGAAAAGACAAAAACAGAGCTGGCATGTGGGCCCAAAACCAGCTCTCCAAGTATATGAAAGGATTCCTTCACATGTGGCCCGATGATGACACACTTACAACATTGTTAAAAGACCATTTCAAACCCGGCATGGATCCCGACAATGCCATGGACCAGCTCACACGAATGAAGCAGGGTCCCAAAGAATGCACTAAGTCTTTCCTAACTCAGTGGGTCGCCCAATATGAAAGGTCTCAATGCGGAGACAACATGGGAGTTTACCTCCTAGAAAAGAACATCTGCGATGAGATCATAAAGCACATATTTGTCAATGGTCAAAGGAAGAAGTACATCATGCCATACTTAATTGAGATCAAGAAGACTGGGAACCTTCTTGAATCTTTCACACTCAGGAGCAACCAAGGATGAGTCTGGCAGAACCAGATACAAGGAAACTCTTCAGGAGTGCATACTTATGGCAGCTGTGGCGAACCCATGGACATAGACGCTGTACACACTGGCAAAGGCAAGTGCTTTAACTGCCAAGGACCACATCTGGTTAAGGATTGCCCTAAACCCAGAAAGGAATGTGGGGAATGCAAATTCCTTGGGGGTGGGCATAGCCAAAGGTGCAGCAAGTATCACAACATATGCACAAATATGAGCGATTCATCTAGCACAAATGAGGATGCTGGAAAGGGAGCTGGGACTGATGCAAGAATAAAACAGGTCACAGCTATGGACTTCGAGGCCACAAAGGCCTATTTTGCAGATTTCTTGGCTAATGAGTCAGGAAAAGAGTAAAGTTGCTGAATAAACTGGGTGTTCAGTTGACTATGGACAATAAAAAATTAGATAATCCTACAAAAAATAGCTTTTCTGTACTCTCATCTTACATCGAATATGGAGAAGAAGAACACGAGTTCTTCAACTCCCAAAATAGAACATTATTTAATGATACAAACAATGAACTTTCCACTTCTCAAACCCAGACCAAGTCTCATGAAAGTGAGCTTGCTGCAGGGGAATGCAGGCTTAATTCGGTCAAGAAAAATATATATATAATTATTATGAACAAAAATACTTATGAAACTCTGGAATGGATCTGTCTCAGATCTGTAAAAACAAAACGACAAATCAATCTCAAAATCAAGGTAGCCTTGGCTACAACCAAGTACAAAATGCACAAAACACACGCACTCCTAGGTAGTGGAGCCAACAGCATTTTTGTAGATGCCAAATGGGCCAAGGACAACAAACTTTTGCTTATGAAACTCACATGACCCATTCCAGTATTCAACATAGATGGAACAAAGAATTCTGCAGGAGATATCTCCCACACCACAGAAATAATCATCAATTACCAAGGACATTGTGAGAAGCTAGTAGCAGAAGTAACTGATCTGGGAAAGAACCCAGTAATTTTGGGATACATGTGGCTGTCCAAACACAACCCAGAAATCGACTGGCAAACAGGCTCAGTACAACTTACACATTGCCCAAGGACATGCTATCTGTTATCCGATAGACCCATATTCATCAGGACCCTAGAAGAAAGGGAAATGAACGACATGCCATACATCTACCATCAATTAAAGAAGGTAACAACTGAGCAGCAGCAGAGTGTGCTGGTTACTGAGAAGACCATGGAGCAAATGGTTCCCAAGGAATTCCACCAATTCCTAGATGTATTTTTCTAAAAAGCATTCTGAAAGGATGCCTGAGAGAAAACCTTGGGACCACACAATAGACATGAAGCCCAGATTTAAGCCTAAAAAGGGAAAACTCTATCCCATGTTGGTCAAGGAACAAAAAAGAAGTTTCTGACTTTGTAGATGAACAATTATGAAAAGGCTACATCCAACCTTCAAAATCTCCACAAACGTCACCAGTCTTCTTTATTCCCAAGAAAGACAGAAAGAAATGCATGGTACAAGACTACCATTATCTAAACGAATGGACAGTAAAGAACAATTATCCACTACTGCTGATCTCCCAATTGGTCGACCGATTGCAGGGTGTGAAATTGTTCACCAAAATGGATCTCAAATGGGGATACAACAATGTATGCATCAAAGAAGGCGATGAATGGAAAGGTGCCTTTGTTTGTCATAGGGGAAGCTACGAACCATTAGTCATGTATAGGGATTGTCACAGGTATACCCCCGGGTACCAGGGGCCTTACCTGTACCTGTACCCATATGGGGTACATACCCATGGCCATGGATATGGGTTTGAGCACGGGTCACGAGGACCATACCCGCATCCATACCCATGACGGGTATACCCACGGGTGTACTATGTTGACAGTGAGGGCAAGTGATGGCGAGAGGAGTGGGACCAAGGTGAGAGAAGCAACCACAAAATGTACACAATCACATGCATTGTACGGTCACTGTTACGGTTCGCTCCTACACCGTCTATGTTTCCTTCTTCTTTTCGTACTTTAACTTATTTTTCAATCTTCAAAGTCACGTGACTAGATCATGTGATGGGTCACATGACTCGTTTCATCACCCGACTTCTTGATGCAGGCTAGGCCATCAGTCATCGTGATGCACTCTGGATCCTTTGATCCTAACGGACGCATTTAACCCTTTATAGTTATATTACCTCTCACGTTCATCTCCGTGCTGTGCACACCTTCTTTTCATTTCCGTTCCTTCCATTCTGCCACTGCATGCGGTTGCATCATGTTCTCACTTCTCTTCCATTATGATGCCTCATGTTATGCCTTATGCTTTTAATCTCCGTTACTCCTATACGTCGTATCAGTAGATCTGGTACAAACATGTACACATATGTAGAATCTATATAAGACCTCGAGACTTCACTGGACGTCCTCCAGTTTAGTTCTCTTGGAGTTTCCTCTGAAGCTTTAAGACTGAGCCCGATTCCTCATCTATTCTCTCCTCCTTAAGTTGACATTCTGTGACGACCTGAAGTACATCTCGTACTCGCTTTAGGGTTGTTTCAGTCACTTCTGCATGGTCTTGGGTGCACAAGGATGAGGGGGGGTGAGGAAGAGGACGAGGGTGATGGCATTGCACTGTTCCTTGTTGTTCATCAAGGATGAGGTGAGGGAAGGAGGGTGAGGACCAGACGAGAGGCAATGCAATGCACGCAGTTGCATGCGCTGCGCTGTTCCTCGCCTCACCGTCGGTCAAGGGCGAGGGTGAGGGGAGGGGACATCAGCATCGTTGTTGTCATCCGTCGAGGGTGAGGGTGAGAATGAGAGATGAGGAGGAGACGAGGAACACCATCCCTCATCGTCTTGTTGGTTGAGTGTGAGGGTAAGGTAAGGGTGAGGGAGGTGAGGACCATGATGAGTTGTTCCGAGGAGGGAGCAACAACACAACGTGCATGCTGATTGTGCATGTTGTGTGGTTGATTCTGCATGCCAAAGGTGATGGTGATGGTGACAGCGACAGTGACAGCAATAGCAACAGTGAGTGGGTTGTAGGGTTGACGGTTGATGGGCTCCTCGGGGATGCGGGAAAAAAAAACATCAGTAGAAACCGTGTGGGACACCACGACTGACCATATATGGGCAGTGCTCGAATGCACTGTGACACTGTCAGCATCAACCAAACAGCGTCGATGGTGATGGTGACAATGATGGTGAGAGTGAGGATGAGGGAACAACAACCATATCTGCTGATCTCGAAGTTTTAGGTTTGGTTTGGGGAGACTAAGGGCAACCATGCGGGTATCAAGGGTACTGCAGGATGGGTATGGGTTTGTCACAGGTCACAAGAGTGTGACCTGTACCCGTACTTGCACCGGGTATGGGTACCACACCCACACGGGTTACCCATACCCTTGGTATTCCCTAGTCATGTACTTCGGTCAAACCAACTCCCCAGCCATGTTCTGGGCCATGATGAACGACATTTTCCATGATATGCAAGCAGTCATCATTATATATATAGATGACATCCTTGTGTTCACTAAAAATGAGAACCAAGAGGAATATGATGCAATCATTCTAGAAGTCCTCAAATGACTCCAAGAAAATGATCTATTTATAAAACCGGAAAAATGCATATTTTGTACTAAGAAAATCAATTTCCTAGGCATGATTGTCTCTGAAGAAGGTATTGAAATGGAACCAGGCAAAGTAGAAGCAATCCAAAAATGGCCAGTTTCCATGAATGTAAAAGGAGTACGAAGTTTCCTCAGACTTGCAAATTTCTACAGGCCATTCATCAAGGACTTCTCTATCGTGGCTAGACCACTAAATGATCTTATGAAAAAGGACCTCACATGGAGATGGACAGAAAAAGAACAAAATGTGTTTGACACACTGAAAGAAGCATTTATTATGGCTCCCGTTCTCACCTACCCGGATAATGACTGTAATTTCCGGTTAGAATGTGACACCTCGGACTTTGCAACAGGAGCAGTTCTATCTATAGAAAAGAAAGGAAAATGGCATCCAGTAGTGTTCTCATCTCACTCAATGACTGCAGAACAAAGGAACTACCTGATAGCCGATAAAGAAATGTTAGCTATTATTCACGCACTCGAACAATGGTGCCATCACCTAGAAGGTGCTGAGAAATCATTTGAATTCTGGACTGATCACACAAATCTCCAGTATTTTATGAAATCTCAAGATCTTAATTGCTGACAAGCGAGATGGGTGCAATATTTATCACGCTTTAATTATGAGCTTATCAAAAAACCAGGAATGTCCATGGGAAAAGTGAATGCACTCTCACGAAGAGAAGACCACGCTGTGGGAATTGACCAGGACAATAAAGGGGTCACAGTCTTACCCATGGAATGCATATGTGCCAATTAAGTAACTTATATCCATGGAGAAGAGTGTTGCGAGATAACTCAAGTGAACACTGGCTGGACTCAACAAGGCTCTACACCAAGAGCTAACACAGTGGTTTCAAAAGGAGGAGAGAAAGAGTAGAGGATAAAGCAATAGTCTTCCTTAATCACCTGGCAAGGATGTGGGTCACAAGAGACAAATGGATTAGACTGGAGAGTCCAGTCGACTACAACTACTTTATATATGTTACAGGTTGGTGCACAGACCATAGGGTTCATGGGAAAGACTACTGGTTATAGATAAAAGAGAGAAGGCGTCATGAGAGAAAGAAGATGATGATGGGAAAGAAAGAGTGGAAATTAATAAGGCATGTGTGCAATGTGTTTGTCTAGACCAAAGGTCACATGTAGTTTCCCATGGTCATGTGCACATCATGTGACTTCAAAGTCTGAAAGATGTAAAGTAAGTGCACGAAAGTGCTAAGTTAAAAAAGTTTGAAAATATAGTATATCATAACACTACTCCCTCTTTAAGACTCAAATTCCAGGCAAGTCCCATGATAATTAGTCTTGGTAAAGTTTTCATAATGAGAGAAGAGTGAAGAGAAGTCTCCAATGGTAAGGCCACGTAATTTCTGTGGAGCCAAGGGATTCTTTTTATGGAAATCGGTGACTGCCTGAGGGGTGGTATTGATAATGTCTCCTGATTCCCATGTCCTATCTGACTCATCATAACCTTTCCAATGTACAAGATATTGAAGCTGGTGGCCTTTGAGACAAGATGCCATAATATAATCAATCTCAAATTGCTCTGCTCCTTCTTCATCTACTTCAATCATGTCTGGGCATGAGACTGGTTGACCCAGAAGGGTTGCCTGATAAGGTTTAACACAAGATATGTTAACAGTAGGGTGAATATGGATAAAGTTTGGCAGTTTGAGTTTAATGGTGTTAGGAAGGACTTCTAGGATTTCATAAGGACCAATCCATTTTTGTGTCAACTTCTTTGCCATGTAAGGGAGCTTCAGATGTTCAGCCAAAACCCAAACTTGTTGTCCTTTCTCATAATTAGGAGTGTCGGACCTTTTGTTTTCTGACTGTTTCTTCATTCTTTCTTGTGCTTCCTCTAATGCATCTTCTACTTCTTTGTGGGATTTTCCCATCTCCATACCAAATTCCTTTCCCATACCTTTGGCTTTTCCTTCGAAACCCATGTGGGGGCGTAGTTACATGTAATGTTGAAGGGGATAGTGCCAGTGGTGGTGGTGAGGGAATTATTGTGATGGAATTGAGTGACTTTGAGCCAATCAGCCCATTCAGTCTGTCACTTTGCTACATAAGAGTGGAGATACTATTCAAGTTCTCTATTTATATGCTCTGTTTGTCCATCGGTTTGTGGGTGGTAGGCAGTGGAGATTTTCTGGGATATAGAGAGAAGTTTACATAATTCAGAAGTAAAGTCCGAAACAAACTGGGGTCCTCAATCAGAAATGATCATAGAAGGGAGTCCATGGATACACCAAATATTGTCTCTGAAACTGCTAGCTAGGTCCTTGGAAGAAACAATATCATAGGTGGGAATAAAAACAACTTCTTTGGAAAATCGATCAACGACAACACAAATGGCAGTATAACCATGGGAAGCAGGTAATCCAGTAATGAAGTCAACAGATAAATCTTCCCATGGTCATTTAGAAGCAGGTAAAGGAAGGAGTTTTCCTGCCGGTGCCTTTGACTTTCCCTTTGTTTGGGCGCACACTTGGCAGCTATCTACATAATTTTTAATGTCTTTTGTGACACCAGGCCACAAGAAATGACGAGTAAGAAGATGAGAGGTGCGAGCTTGTCCAGAATGTCCACCAA
>JBBPQV010001199.1:0-11751 GCA_038092675.1 Boletus rufocinnamomeus | reverse complement strand
CCCTGAAACTAATAACCTTACAAGTGTTGACTAGTATATTTCTTAGTGTAAACCACTAATCACACCATCTTATTTCCAGACACTATTGTAGTGTCTCTTCAAGACCCAATGTTACAGACCTTATTATTTTTCCCTTATTTTTACCTATTTTTCCTGACTTTCTAGAACAACTTTCGCATTTAGCCCCTATCTTTAACCCCTATCACCTGAGATGCTAATGCTCAAGTCCCCATCTACAATCTATGACTCCCCCTTTCTCGTCCCTTATGCCTAGACCTTTCTAGACCAATTCTATGATAAGTGACTTACAAGGACTCATGTTGACTCAGTGTTGATCTCTGTCTTTTCTATGAACACCATTGACTCACACTGACTCACTATGATTCTCTATGACTCCTATCTCAGGTCCCTGTCTCCCATGACTCCTCATGATTTCTACGGACTCATCATGACTCGTCTTGACTTCCTGTAGCATAGGATATCATTAGATCTACCATACACATGTACAAACCCCTAGACAGTATATAAGGCCAAAGTTGCCCTCTAGACGACTCCCCAGTCTTGTCCTCTTGGAGATTTCCCAACCTCCTCTGCAGCTACTTGATTCACAACTATTGTCTTAGTGGGCTAGCACTTGTCTGGTCGGTGTTGGTCATTTCATTAGGACAAGACTTCTAATGAGGATCCATGTAGTCCAACCTATGTCCTTCTGTGTCTGGAACCCTTGCTTACTCCACCCATGCTAGCTCTAGTTCTCTAGTTGATGATCAGTAGGATTTGCTTCACACTTACCCTCTAGTTTGTACACTAATCTGTTGAGTGGGCTTAGTGTCCATTGTGGTCAAGAAGGAAGAGTCCCCCATTGTCCTTCCCCTACTTCAGTTGGAGTCAGCAGAGAAGAAAGAAGAAGAGGTTACAGCAGAGGATCTTTCTAGTAGTAGTGGAGACTGCACCTCACTTAGCAGTTACTGTACCCACTCACCCCCAATCTGCCTCTTGCCCCTAGGATGGTACACACCATACAGTGAGATATATTGGCCAGTGACACCAATCAGAGAATCCACTCCACTCCTAAAACCAGTCAACTGGGAGCCTGTAATTAATTACCATGGAACAGTTGCCCACACCACTGCACTCACCCCCTCACTTCCCTTGTCTAATCAGTCTATGCTTGTGGACAATCTCCATCTCACTCTACACTAAGCACTTATACCATTGGCAGTATCTGAGATCATTTGAGAGGGTATACTCCTTGGCATTGAGCAGAGAGCCCAGCAGTGGAGACAGGCTAGAATTTGGGAACAGATTAATGAGGCCAGAAGAAGAGTTGAGTGGAGATTACAGAATCTCACACAGCCTTTACCCATTCCCCCTCATTCTCCTATTCACTGTCCTCTTTTACCTTGCTGGTCAAGAGATCTCCTGGCCCCTGATATTTACCCTCGCATTTTACCGAGTCTTCAACCCAGAGGAGTACTTAGGGCACCTAGACATTACACTCCATATTAGATACTTGGTTGTTGCTTCATCTCTTGTACATCACATTATCCATCAAGTTCCAGTTTGTCCTTTTAATCTCTGAAATGAACCCCCTGTCCCTATCCAAGTCACATCACTGTCAGTAGACTCATTAATCCCAGAGGTACCAGCACTGCCTTATCAACCTTGGATTAACAGTGGCTGGATCCCAGTTCAGGAACAGAACTCTGATGCTAGCGGGAATCTGGGAGATAGAGTGTGCCCAATTTGCATTTGAGTGATGAGGTAATGTGGAATTGGAATCACCTCTTCTGATTGGAGTTTAATTTCTGACATTGAGTAACTCTGTCCACATTTAGGATTCTGAGGCAGAACACTGTGGTGTGGGATATCCAGGGCTGACCTGGTAATAGTATTGAATCAGCTCTCTCCAGACTAGAATGAAAGCCTGCTCAAATTGAGGCCTTTCATAGGAGGGGATGATGTAAGGTGACTGGAAATGTCCAGGAATGTCATAAACAAGATTCTCAAGCATGTGGTTGATCTTGATGTAGGGATTGAATGTGTCTTTTCTGATAGGCTCAGACTTGTTCACTGGCATCTTGGTAGATGTGGTAAGATCCAGCTTGGCTGGAGTTTTCTGATCCAGTATTGTATCCGATAGATGACATACTAGAGTGTTGTGTTCTCCTATCTATGACTCTTGAAGACATCACATCATCTCAAGAAAGAGACTGCCCCTAGAAAACCCAAAAAGTCTTTATGAACCAGTACCTGCTTGCTTTCTTGTATTTAACTACACTAGCAGCAGCTCTAGCCACACTCATTGCATTTCACACCACTCACAAAGGACAAGGTCTTTGCATTGACTTCCAAAGGTCAGACAAGTTCTTTATTGTGTCCCTCACCAAACCCAAGCTTCTTGCTTATCTCAATCAGGAGTTTGCGCACTATTGCCACATCACTAAGAAAATCAAAAACCCAGAATAAGATTCAGACTCCATTCCAGGACTAGACACCCTTGAATCTCAGTTCAATCATCTTGATGAAGAAGACAGTTGGAATGCACAAGGCTCAGGTTGGGATAACATTGATGACATAGATCCCCAATCAGACTTCAATATAACTAACTGGATCATTTGGATCTTCAGACACATCCCTCACTTCCAGATTGTGGAGATCACTGGCAGATTTTACAGCAATCTTTTCCAAGCTAATTATCAACAACAGTATGGTCAGGACTACAATTTTGGCAGCTCTGTAATCCTACACACCAATCTAAATGCTCCTACCACCACTATTGAAGAAGTCCCTGAACAGCAGGACCAGTGGGAGATTAACTCTAATGAGGAAATCCCAGGCTTTATATTTGGAGATCAGAATCAGAACTAGGTTTCTTCTCATATATAGTCTCTAGTTTCTCTTGTTGAAAATCTAATCTAGTCTCTCTCGCCTGACATGATGTCTTTTGATCTGACTCAGTTCAATTCCACCACTTTCCAACAACAGTTTCTTGATGCAACTACCCAAGACGAAGAATGAGCCTTGATTAGTATCCAGCTTGGCTTGCTTACTAATTATGCCAAGAATCTCAAAGACAAGCTTGATCAGGCAAATGCACAAATTGCTGCCATACCACTGCCATCAGAGTCAGGAGGATCTGGCAGATCTAAGGTTGAGATCTATCAAGATCCTAGAACCTTTAATGGAGAAATCAACAAATTCAAAGAATGGTGGCTTGGTATGAAGACATGAATCTTGGTTAACACCAACACTATTATGCCATGGTCATACAAAGCTGTTGTGGCTGTGTTATCTTGTATGAAGGGACAACATGCAGGAACCTTTGCCACTTTCCACCTAGAAAAGGAAATACTCCATACATGGACCAACCTTGGAGAAGATCTTGAAAAGCAGTTCCACCTGACTATCCAACCAGACTGGGCCTTACAGAAACTGAAAGCCCTCAAACAAGAAAACATGAGAATGTGTGACTTCCTTGATGCATTCCAGAAACATGCTAAGGAAGCTGACATTGGTCAGACTCATGCTATAGACATCCCTAAGGCAAATATGAATCCGGAAGTTTGTGACCAAGTCGTCCAAGAAGGAAAATGGACTTACAATGACTTAGGTGCTTACCTCACAGCAATCAGAGAAGCCAGAGAGATGCTTGAAACAATGAACTTCCTAAAAAAGAAGAAAGGGTTCACACTGCATAACTTCTTCTGTGGAAATGGACACAATCACTCATCATGGTCTTTACATGACCCCAACACTATGCATGTACATTGGGATACTAAGTCAGAAGATAAAGACTCAGATGATGAAGAACATGTTCAGGCCTTTACTGAAAAAGGCAAAGGAAAAAAGCCTTTTAAGAAGCACTTCACCAGATGCTTTAACTGTGAAGGAGATGGCCATCAAGTCAAAGATTGTAGAAAGCCCTCCATAAAGTGCAAAGAATGCAATTGGTCCCAAGGACAACACAAGAAAGTGTGTTTGAAATATCACAAGATTTGTACCATGAACAATGAAACTCCCACAGAGGGAAAAGCCTAAGTGGCTTGAATAAACTGGATGTTCAAGTTGCTGCATTGTTGAATGTATGTACTAGTAAATCTCCTTTGAATCTAAACTATAGCCAAATGGGGTCTCCAATTGATTTGGAGCTTGGCTGAGGCTTGAAATTGGCACTTGATTCTGTTCATACCCCTAACTGTAGCAAAATTCTAGTCAATGTGAGAATCTGCTTGCTTAACTAGAAGGAAATCATCTTGTCAATCAGCATGCCCCTATATGCCACTGGCATCTGAAGTTGAAGGCTAAGGCATTGCTTGATAGTGGAGCTAATACAATCTATATTGACCAATCATATGCAAGACAGCTCAAGCTCCCACTCCTATCTCTACCTAATCCAATTCCATGTATAATGTTGATGGAACACATAATGCCACAGGCTCCATCACACACTACATGGTAATAGTCATTGAGTTTTAGGGACACCATGAGCAAGTCATAGCGGAAGTGATCAATCTAGAAAAGAATAAAATGATTCTTGGTTACATGTGGCTAAAGCTTCACAATCCCGATATAGACTGGACAACTGGTAAAGTCCAAATGACTAGATGCCTGCAAACTTGCCACATCCTAGAAGGGAAATCCCCTTTCACATGACAACTTAAGTTTGAAGAACAGAACTCTCTCATGACAATTTACACCATTAAAATAGACAATTAGGTCCTGAGTGACCCAAAATCTGAAAACCTTGTATCTAAGGTATACCATGACTATAGTACATGAACATCTTCTCTAAGAAGGAATCAGAAAGAATGCCTGTATGCAAACCATGGAATCATGCTATAGAACTAAAAGAGGACTTCAAATCTAAGAAAGGACACTTGATTCTCCTTTCTCCCAAAGAACAGAATGAAGTATCTGACTTCATAGATGATCAACTCAAGAAAGGATATATCAGACCTTCTAAGTCCCCTCAAATGTCACTGGTATTCTTCATGCCAAAGAAAGATGGATGAAAGCATATGGTACAGGATTATTGCTACCTTAATGAGTATACAGTCAAGAACAACTACCCCTTACCCTTGATCTCACAGCTTGTAGACAAGCTTAAAGGATCTAAGTGGTTCACCAAGATAGATCTCGAATGGGGTTACAACAATGTTTGCATCAAGAAAGGTGATGAATGGAAGGCAGCCTTTATTTGTCACTGAGGTGCTTATGAACTGGTTGTAATGTATTTCAGCTTATGCAATTCCCCCATCACATTCCAGACTATGATGAACAACATCTTCTCTGATATGTCTGATGTAATGGTTGTCTACATTGATGACCTTATGATCTTCACAAAAACAGATGACATCAAGGAGCATGAATGAATCATAAAGATAGTATTGCAATGCCTCCAGGACCATGACTTGTTTGCAAAACCAGAGAAATGCACCTTTAGTGTCCAAGAAGTGGAATTTCTTGGCATGATAGTCTCTAGAGATGGGATCAAGATGGATAACAACAAAGTTAAAGCCATTATGGAATGGCCAATCCCTAAAACAGTAAAAGCTGTCTGCAGTTTCCTCAATCTAGTTGATTTCTATGGGAGATTCATTGAAGGATATGCACAAGTAGCAAGACTCTTGAATGACCTCACCAAGAAGGATATACCCTTTGCCTAGATGGAAGCACAGTAGACAGTGTTTGACATGCTTAAGCAATGATTCACTACTGCTCCTATTCTTGCCTATCCCAACAATGACAAAGTATTCTACCTTGAAATGAATGCTTTGGATTACACAACCAGCACAGTCCTCTCAATAGAACAAAATGGCAAATGACACCCTGTTGCATTCTCCTTCCATAGTATGTTGCCAGAAGAACAGAATTATCCCATCATGGACAAGGAAATGCTTAGTGTTATTTGCAGCCTCAAACAATGACATCACTACCTTGAGGGCACTTATCACAAATTTGAAATATGGAATGATTATGCAAATCTTCAATGGTTTATGAAATGCCAAGATCTTAATTGCTGCCAAGCCAGATGGGCCCAGTATCTGAGCAGATTCAATTTCAAATGATTACATAAGCCAGGTACAACAATGGGTAAAGCTGACACACTCTCCCAGAGAGAGGACCATGCAATTGGAATGGAAACCAATAATATCAGAATACTGGTTACTCCCCCAGAACAGGTTTGTGTTACAGAGATACACATTGACACTGACTCTGAGAAAATCAAGAAAATCATCAAAGAAATCCTTAATCTATGGTCTGAGACTGACATCAATAGCTTATGTAACAAATATTCTTACAATCAAATCAAAGACAGACTACTTTGCAATGAAAAAGGAAAGATCTACATGCCTGACAATCATGACTTATGCATGGAAGTCATTAGACTTCATCACAACACCCCTATCACAGGACACCCTAGTACAGAGAAAACCCTAGAACTCATACAATGCAGCTACTCATGGTCAGGCATGAACACATTCACTAAAGAATACATTACTAGATGTGAATGATGTGCTCACATGAAACCATCTAACCTTGCACCATCCAGTAAACTCAAGCCCCTAGAAATACCCAATGCCCCCTGGCTTGAGATAACCACAGACTTCACCACCAATCTACCCCTATCCAAAGGATTCGACTCTATCCTAGTAGTTGTTGATCAATTCTCTAAGGAAGTTGAATTCATACCTTGCAACAAAACCATCACTGCATTAGAAACTGCAAGGCTATACCTACATCACATATGGAAGAATCATAGACTACCCCACAGTATCATATCTGACAGAGGTCCACAGTTTGCATCACAGGTGATGAAAGATCTGTGTAAATGACTCAGCATTCAGCCTAAATTATCCACCATATTCCATCACACCATGTGTGGAAGAATCATGGACTACCTCACAGCATCATATCTGATAGAGGCTGTTACAGATACACTTTTTGCCAATACCTTTTTCCTCTCATGTGATCTAAAAGATGAGTCACATGCTGCACAGCCACCATTAATCTCTGCTGTCTGCACAGCCACTTTAATCTCTGTCTGCACTGCCATGCACTACCTCCTTAATCTCCACCCATATCAACAGATATAGCCTTCACTCATTTCTGCCAGTATCAATGGATACTGGGTCACAAGGACTCATTCCTCCATTTCCACTTGCTCCTAGTCATGATGACTATGAACCATGTCATGTACCAATGCATACCAAGCTCATATGAATGGGCTACACCCAAGGCTATGTCTTAGAGTCATAATGACTCCTTACATTAAGGGACTACATCCAAGGCTATGCTCCTAGGAGTCATCACAACTCACTCACAGTCATTACTAGTCACAACAACTCATACTTTAATATCCAATGCACCTAATACATGTACATAGATATATACATGACCACCCACCTGTAGAGTATATAAATCCACAATGCAGCTCCCAAGAACTTCAGTCGAGTTCTTGCTGGAATTCCCTCTTAAAGGTTTCCTCTCACAAGCCTAGCTTGTCTCTAAGTCAGTATCAAGTATAGAGCTTCCCAAGTCTATCTAAGATCTTGAGGTCACTGACAAAGGCCCACAGTTTGCATCACAGGTGATGAAAGATCTGTGCAAATGACTTGGCATTCAGCCTAAGTTGTCCACCATATTCCACCCACAAATAGATGGTCAAACTAAGAGAATGAACAGAGACCTTCAACAATACCTTTGTCTCTTCATTGCTGAGAAACAAGATAAATGGGTTGATTGGTTACTCATCACACAGTTCTCCTACAATGCTAAGCAACAAGCTTCTACTAAGAAGTCACTCTCTGAAGTAACTAGGTCCTATACTCCTCACATGGGCTTTGAACAGAGAATACTTAAAGCACTGGCTGCAGAAGAATTCTCAAATAAGATGCAGGACACCCTTGCTCAGACAAAAGCCAATCTTGAGAAAGCACAAGAGAGGATGAAAGCACAAGCAGACAAACATAGATCAGACACTCCTAAGTACCAAATCAGCAACAAAGTCTGGCTTTCTACTGACAACCTAAAGCTAACTCATGGATCTAAGAAACTCACAGAAAGATGGCTAGGACCCTATGAGATCATGAAGCTAGTAGGAACTACTGTAATGCAGTTAAGCTCAAACTGCTGCACACTATGAAAAATCATCTGGTAGTCAATGTCTCTCATGTTTGCCCTTACAAGGAACAACTAGAAGGACAATCCTCACTTTGCCCAGGACCAGTGACTGTCACTGATGATCATAATGATGAGTATGAAGTGGATTACATTGTGGGCATGTGACACAAAGGCTGACAAGTTGATTACCTCATACACTGGAAAGAATATACTGAAGAAGATCACACATGGGAATCTAAGAGCAATCTAGCAAACACATCTGATGCAATCACTCTCTTCCATAAATGAAACCCTTGAGTAGAACTTCACATGATCTTCACAGAAAATACCAGTCTGTTTAACCCCTATGATGATCACCTGGAAGTTGATCCTTAGAGATGGAATAGTGTTACAGACTCTATTGTTTTTTTCTTATTTTTACCTATTTTTCCTGACTTTCTAGAACAACTTTCGCATTTAGCCCCTATCTTTAACCCCTATCACCTGAGATGCTAATGCTCAAGTCCCCATCTACAATCTATGACTCCCCCTTTCTTGTCCCTTATGCCTAGACCTTTCTAGACCTACTCTATAATAAGTGACTCATAAGGACTCATGTTGACTCAGTGTTCATCTCCATCCTCTTCATGAATGCCATTGACTCACACTGACTCACTATGACTTCCTATGACTCCTATCTCAGGTCCCTGTCTCCCATGACTCCTCATGATTTTCTACAGACTCATCATGACTCATTCTGACTCCCTATAGCATAGGATATTGTCAGATCTAGTGTACACATATACAAACCCCTAGATAGTATATAAGGCCAAAGTTGCCCTCTAGATGACTCTCCAGTCTTGTCCCCTTGGAGATTTCCCAACTCCTTTGCAGCTACTTGATTCACAACTATTGTCTTAGTGGGCTAGCACTTGTCTGGTGGGTGTTGGTCATTTCATTCATTGGTTAGAGAATATTGACATCTGATTTGAAGCCCACAAATGAGCTGGCAATAATGGGTCCAATATTTTAAGGAGAGTATGTTGTAGAGAAGAATGGGAGTGATACTGAACATGTATAATTGAAATTCCCAGGTTTTATACTGGGTATTGATCTTCTCAGCAATATTACATGGTTTGCAGTCATATGAGCCAGGGAGGAAACTCCCAGCAGCAGCAACATCCTCACCATGGGAGACCCAAAGGTCCTCATTGCTGAAAATGCCCCAGTCCCATGTGGACTTGTCATTGCCAGGGCCAATGTCCATCTCACCATACCAAAAGGAAATAAGAAGGTCCAAGATGTTGCTGGTGAAGTGCATGATATCAGTCATCATACAAAAAGGAATGCCAAGTGAACATGAGAGATTGAGGCCAAGAATTAGTGGGGGTTTTGTAAGGTCAGTCTCTGTCTTTATCTTGTTCCATTGCATCTGGTTGGGGACAGAAACAATCTTGTAAAGGTTTTGCAAGTAGTCTGAGGAACCACCAGGAGGAAGGCTAAAGATGTTGATATCAGGGTGATTACTTCCCTCAGGAACTTGATCACAGGGACATCACAGGGCTGGGTAATAACAATGCACATACTCTTTTTATCTCCCTGAAATCCCACTATATAAGCAGCAACCATTTTTGCCACTATGATCCACCATTCCATCCCAGTAGATGAGGCCAGAGCCATTAGCAGTTGTGAAGAGAAGATAGATGTATAATGAGTAGTGTGAATCAGAGAGTGGGTCCCACATGGAAAGACCCTCACTTTGGATTGCAGTGAGGTGGTGCATGCCAGGGAAGAGAAAAGAGTCAACATTCTTTGACTTTTTAGTGCTAGGGATAAAGCCACCAGATAGCATGTTGAGCTTGTGGTAACAAATGTCAGGAGAGAGATTCACTATAACCCATATATACATCCAACAATCTGACTCCTTGCTTTCATATAGTTGTGTGCTATCCATTGAGATCATGAGGACAATGTCACATTCTTTGATGTCACCATCCAACACAGTGCCTAGGAAACCCCAACCTATGACAATGTTGTTGAAAATTAAAATATTGGGAAAGCAGGTAGTTACAATATTACAGAGTACTTCCTGAGTCTTCTCCCAAAGGTAGTGTATGGAGCTTGCACTTGCAGGACTACAGTTTTATGCCTGAAGTTGGGGACCAACCAGGATAGTAGTGAATTGTTGAGCAGGTACTTTTATGTGGCTAGTAAAGCTGTCAGAAGAGAGCTTGGCAGCAGGGTCCACAGTAGATGCACCAGAAACTGCTCAAATGAATTGGATCACCTCCTATATTGGCTTGAATGTAGCAAGAGAAAAGAGGATGTTAATATCAACATGAGGTTGGGGTTGTTGAATGATAGGAGTAGTATATTCCATACTTGTATAATAGTTCACACATTTACTGTACTTAAAGTACAAACTCAGCAGAGCTGAGTTCTAATCACTTCTTGATCCCCAACCACTATGTTCATAGCTACCTTGCTTAGTTAGCAGGTAAGTATGCTCTGCATAACTCTAGCCATACATGTACTAGTTCAACAGGTTATGAGCCCTGCTAGTGCTGAAATGCACAGTGATTTTCCTGTCAGTTCTGTGTATTTTCATGCCAAATCTGACACATCTGCTTTTGTGTCTTTACACAGAGCCAGACAGAACATAGGACACATCTCATGCATTTTTATGCCAGACTGCCTATGTAAGTATTCCAAATACTTATGCTCAGATGTTAAAATGTCACCCATATCCTAAGGGGAAACTCTGTCAGATTGAAAACATTCAGGAATATGTGACTTACTCACCACCTTTTTCTTTGATTTATTCATTGATTTAGGACAGTACTGATGTCCCTTCAGCCAACAGAAACCATGTCTTCCACCCTCAAAGACCTTCCCTGTCTCAACAGTACCAATTACAAGTGTTGGGCCATGAACATGGAGTCTTACCTCCAGTCCCAAGGTCTCTAGACAATCCTCCACTGCAATCAACCCAACCACATCTGCAATGCTGTGGGAGACATCACTGTCAACCACACCATGGAGATCCATGCTTGGGAGAACAACAATAACAAGGCTCTTGGGGCTATCCACCTCAAGATGGACCTGATATCACCTTAAAGTTCATCTTGCAACACTATGTATGCCTGCCTTCTCTGGAAGGAGATTGAGATGGCCTATACCAAGCCCACCATCATTAATGCTTTTCAACCTTGATCTCAGACAGTAACCATCTGGCCCCCTCCTTTGCAAAGTTGAACACACAATTCATGCACCTTCACAAGCTGGGGTATACCATCTCAGATAAACTCCAGAGCATGATTGCTCTGTTGAAGACTCTGAAGTATGCCAATGTCATCTCCCAAATCATACAAATCTCCAGTCTCCCATCCATCCCTGACAGCTCCACTGCCAGTACTGCCCCCATTTCTAAGGTTCCTTTGGTTGCTGAGATTGAGGAGGTCATCACTGCTGCTTGGCAGCAGTAGATGGCATGTTGTCTTCTTTATAGGCAAATGCAATGAAACTAAAGTGCTTGTTTCCCAGACTACTAATTTGCCTTTCACAGATGAAACACTATAAGCTAGGGATTACAAATTACAATCTCCTAGACAAAACACTGTCTAGATCTACTAGTAATGAGTTGGT